>VWZV01014408.1:63599-112903 GCA_013397155.1 Irena cyanogastra | reverse complement strand
TCCCACAGCACACTCCTGGAAAATCTGACAGCCTTGGACAGGAGCACTCTTTGCTGGGTTAAGAACTGGCTGGATGACTGGGCCCAGAGAGTGGTGGTGAATGGTGCTGCCTCCACCTGGTGGCCAGGCACCAGTGGTGTCCCTCAGGGGTCTGTGCTGGGGCCAGTTCTGTTCAATATTTTTATTGACAACATGGATGAGGGTGTTGAGTCTTTTATTAGTAAATTTGCAGATGACACTAAGCTGGGAGTGTGTGTTGATTTGTTGGAGGGTAGGAGAACTCTGCAGAGAGACCTGGAATGGTTAGATGGATGGGCAGAGTCTAACAAGATGAAGTTTAATAAGTCTAAGTGCCGAGTCCTGCATTTTGGCCACAATAACCCCCTGTAGTGCTACAGGCTGGGGAAGGTGTGCCTGGACAGTGCCCAGGCAGAAAGGGACCTGGGGGTCGACAGCCGGCTGAACATGAGCCAGCAATGTGCTCTGTTGGCTAAGAAGGCCAATGGCATCCTGGCCTGTATAGTGTGGAATAGTGTGGCCATCAGGAGCAGGGAGGTCATTCTACCCCTGTACTGGGCACTGGTGAGGCTGCACCTTGAGTGCTGTGCCCAGTTCTGGGTCCCTCAGTTTAGGAAGGACATTGAGATGCTTGAGTGCGTCCAGAGGAGGGCAACGAGGCTGGTGAGGGGCTTGGAACACAAACCATATGAAGAGCGACTGAGGGAGCTAGAGTTGTTTAGCCTGGAGAAAAGGAGACTCAGGGGTGACCTCATCACTCTCATAACTCCCTGAAGGGTGGCTGTAGTCAGGTGGGGGTTGGCCTCTTTCTCCAGGCAGCAACTGATAGAACAAGAGGACACAGTCTCAAGCTGCATCAAGGGAAGTATAGGTTGGATATCAGGAAAAAGTTTTTTACAGAAAAGGTGATCAAGTACTGGACTGGGCTGCCAGGGAAGGTGGTGGAGTCACCATCCCTGGATGTGTTCAAAAAAATACTGAATGTGGCACTCGGTGCCATGGTTTAGTTGAGGTGTTAAGGTTGGACTCAAGGATCTTGAAGGTCTCTTCCAACCCAGACATTCTGTGATTCTGTGAAGAGAAGGAGGTAACAGGTAAAGCCCAATATACAAGAGGAAATACCCAACTTCTGGTGCGCATGTTAGAGGATTTTCTCCTGCCTGAGAGCCTGGGAATGGGAGGGGTGCATAAGCCCTCCCGTTTAGGGATGCTGAAAGTAAGACCCCTGTGGATATATTCTTGCCCAGCTAGATGCCATCTTTGCCACTCCAGTGGCAAGGCTGATATCCTGGGGAATATACTCAGGCTGTACTCAGCACAGTGAACATTCGCATCAGAATTGCATTAATGAATATCCACCCAAACTGCCTTTTTATTGTGACTGTCTTTTGCAAGTGCCTATACATTTGACTGTTCTTTTCATTGTAATTCATATTAACATACCTGAGGCACTCAGGGAGTAGGCAAGAACATATGCTCTGTTGGATGGCAATAATTAAGCCATGAATTAATATACACAATGTGCAAAACAACTTACCTGGAGATCTCTGTGATTTTTGCACTATTTTCTGCTCTCTAGGTAGCATAGTGCTATAAGACAATGAAAAAAATGCTCTTACAGGAAAAGTGAACAGAAAATGTATAGAATAAGGGTGCTGCAGGCTAAGTCAGAATATGAAAAGCACTTAGCTGAAATAGCTTTATTAAATTGTAGCATCTCAGTGGGGGGAAAAAAATCACACAAAGGGGATTTAAAATCTGGTAGTTCCTTGCACAGGTAATTAAGTAACATAGTGTTATTATAAAAGCTGCTAAGGTTTCTTTGGGAGACGGCCACCAAATGTGGTGTGTCACGTATGCATGAGAAACCTGACTTCAGATTTTGCTCCCGATATTGAATTCAATATTGCACAGGATATTGAATTCAACTAAGGTGTTGCGAAACTTCATTACTTCCCTGTAATTGCATTTTGAAAATGTAGTGACACCAGCAAATTATCTTTCTGCACATGAATACCTGTGAGTCTGTAAGACCAAAATAGTCTTAAAGAAGGAAATTTTAGAAAAATGACCCTCTGCCAACCTGTTCTGGGAGCTGGAACATGCTTCCAGCTGTGGAGAAACCTGCAGCCTAGGAGTGCGCTTCCAAGGAAACAGTTTTGGAGGAAAGCTTTGGGAGAAAGGTTGTGGTTTTAGTTGTTCACCCTCAAAAGTGAGTTGTTAAACTACTATAAATGTATATTCTACAGAGCAGAAATTACATGTGCTTATGTAATTAAGTCCTTCTGTCTCTCTTTTTTTTTCCTAAATTAATCCTTCAGTTTTTGCTTGATTGTGACTGAAAGATACAAGACCACTTCCCTTGTAAAAACTTAAAATTTACTATGAGGTGGAACTCAGCTTCTAAAATCCCTTTTTCCAGACTAGATATAAAATATACCAATATTTTAATCTTTGTTTTCTGAAGGCTCCTGGTGTCTAACTTGTTCGGGAACTGCCTGGGAACCTCCTGGACATTACCACTTTTCAATGAAAGGAGTGGAAAGTGGAGAAACTAGAATAAAAAAGGAATGGAAAAGGGGTTAAAACCTAACTTAATGTCACAGAGTTTTGACTCTAACTTTACAGTAGTGTACCCAAGGGAAATAATAATGAACAGTGCAAAGCCATTTACATTTTTTGAAGTTACATGGTTGGTTTCCCGGTGGTTAGAGTGGTTTTGTTACTTTTATTTTTCTAGGGAGGTGTCATTATATAGAGTAAAAACTCTTTCTTCTGCCTCTCCGAGGAGTGTGAATGCTCAGAATACAAAAGAAGGAGGAACAGGCCTATATAATAAGTTAAAAAAATTGAAATAGAGACAAAGGTTTTTCATGTAGAGATACAGTGGTTTTAAGTTACTCTGTTTCAGTTTGAGTTTCACATGTAGGTGTTAGGGAGGTCCTGATGCTAGTGGTGGTAGCCAAGTGACCTAATGAACATATTTTCTAGTAAAATTCTAGCTGCAATTTGTTGAAACTTAAATTGACCTTTCCCATCCACTGCTTTAAGAAGAAACTCAGAAAATTGATGTTTTGGATTTGGCCTTTGTCACGTTCCCATGAGCATTTCAGCTAGCATCCCTGATAAAATTAGAGCTTTGGAGGGGATTTTCTGATGGCAGAAGTTGTTCAGTTGAAACTACAGTGTGACTGGAGGCTTATTTGAAAGGAAATGCTGAATGGCTTTAGGTGAGATTGAGCTCCCTCTTCAGTGTTAGTTTCACTCCTTATTGTCCTGGTTGCCCCTCTCTGGGTTTTGTCACACCCAGCATTTTGCAATCCAGTAAATGGAACTCGCTTTTTTGTCATGTTACTTGTGTGAACCATGAGGGAGGAAGCAAAAGGAGTAGGTAAATGAGGAGGGAACATGTGTGCACTCTTGCTTTAGGCTGGAGAGACAAAACTTTTGGTTTCAGATGTCAAGTCAAGAAAAACTGTGCTATGTTCTTTTTAATACGGGCTCATTTTGGACAGAAAGGGAGGCAGGCAGGAAGGAGACACAGGATCAGGAGGAGACTCACATTAATTTGAACTCTTTTGATTGAAATTGTCAATTTGGTTTCAGTAGTTGTAAAGGCTGATATTACTTTTTTTCTTCTTTACATAAAACTATTTTCATCAACTTTTTTCAGACAATATTTGAGTGTAGCAGGCCAGGCCTAGCACTTCAGTTTTATTTTTAATGGGAAAAAAAATGTTGAGCTATTGCATGATTGCCAGAGGGATGTTCCAGTTAAAAGGAGATTGGCACCAACTGATTTACATTTTCGAAAATGAACATACAAGATAAACAGCTGACCTCTTCCTTTATGAGAGCTTTTCTTTGTTCTGTACTCATGTGTTGTCTGTGAGTGCATTAAATGTGCATTCCTGTACTCAGACAATCTTGTTAGGGCTAGTGCACGAGATAAAATTCTATGATGAGACACAAGTAACATTTTGGACATCTCTGTTCCAAACAAACAGTGGTTCTGTACATCTCCTAGTCATATTTTAATCCTCATTTCATGTGCTAGTGATGGGGTTTATATGTGCTCATTTTTCTTTCCTCTGGAATGCTTTTGATTAGGTAAAAAATACTGCTTAATCTTCTAAGTAAACCATGAAAGCAACCTAAAGAAGATGCAAAGGACATTAAGAAGGTTTACTTTTCCAAAAGGAAAGGTTTTGCTATAATCTCGTAGTTTGGGGTTTTTTTATTATTTCTAAACTAATGAAAAGAGACATGTTTCTCATAAAAACAACTATACATGGACCAATTAAATTGGGTGGTTTTGCTTAGCCTTTCAGGAAGTCTTTTTAGAGGTGTTCCTGATGGAAACTATGGGCTGTTTCAGACTGCAGAAATCTACTTTACTTTTCCTGCTAGTACTCTGTCCCAGTTATGTGAGGTTTATAGATCCTATCAGCTGACAATGTCATCTCCCACCTGCCAATCCATAAATGCCAGCAGCAGTCTGAGTGATTTGCACCCTCTGCAAAAGGCTGACCCACAGACCTAGTGGCACACAAAGACCTTCCCAGTACACAGACTATCCAAATAGTGAGAAGTGATGAACTTTTAGGTGTAAACATTGACATTTTGCTGTTGGGGGTCTTGATCAGGTTTGCTTCTCTGTCAGAGAACTGGCTACAGCTATAGATACATTGCTGATAGTGAAACTATTGAGTAGACTGCAGGGAAGATCAGATCTGGCATAAAGCTGTTCAAAAGCTGCATAATTACACTGGAATATAAAACGTGTTGCAAGGTTTGATAATCTTGTGATGTTTAAGAGAAAGGAGAGTTAGCAGCTGAACTCATCTATCACTGTAGGATGTTAAAAAAAATTAAATCTCTGTGGTTTGATGTTGCATGAAGAGCTCTTTTGAAAACTGGGTGTTATGGCTTTTAGCTGCCATCCATATGCAGTTCTGCACTGGCACAAAGATGAATGAAGTAGTTGAGGAGCTGGTGCAGTGAATGATGCTAACTGCTAGCAAATCTGAAAGAGATTGTGTCATGCAGCCGTTACAATTGTGGAGAGTAGACTCAGCTACCCAGGACATCCCTTCCAGAGCAGTTCTCTTACAGCTTCCACTCTAGTACAGAGTAATACTCCCTGAGTTAAAGGTACTGTTACACTGAAGCTGTTTTGAAGCCTGGTTTCTTCACTTGTCTGTGCTTTTTCCTCCTGTTGTTTTAAAACATCATCACATAGGGCTCCAGAGAAGAAAAATCTGAGAATATTGAAGTATTTGAGGTTAGTTTAAATTAGATACTCTTGAAAGCTCCAGAAGTCAGTAGTACCTCATCTTAAGTGTTGCCAGTGGTCAGTAAAGGTCAGAGCTGTCCTTTCTCTGTGTGTATGAGGGAGCACCAGATACAAGTACCTACTAAGAGTGTATCTGAACAGGGGGTCCTAGAAATTAGTTGTACACTGTTTTCAATTAGGATTAAAACTTCCTTCTGTAGATATTCTGTGAAACTGGATGTTAAAGAAAGCTTCCTTGCAGAATTTTTAATTAGGGGCTTCAAAAGAGGAAGTGTATGGATATTGTAAGAAATCCATAGGGAGGAGATTTAAACTGGTAGAATGCTTTGAAAGCACCTACAATTTATTTTTAAAAACTCTGCAATTCTCATAAAATTGAGAGGTGACACTTCAGCTTGTCATGTTATTTTCCTTCATTGCTAACAGACATATAAACAGCAGAAATTGTTTCTTCTGTATGGAAAAATGGATGTTCTTATGTAATTGATCATTCTATAATCTGTTTGCCTGGTGCTCATTCTAGAAGAGAAGAAATAGTAAAGCTATAGGGTATATCTGTAGTGATCTGTTCAGGTTCTTATTTTGTTTCAATATATGCATCAGCCCTGTCCACAGGGCCACACCATCAAGAAAGACTATGTCTACAACCTGGTGGAGTTTGGGAGACTGAAAAGCATGTTCTTTGCTTTTAAACTGGGATTTTTTTACAGTCATTGAGAAATTGGTGGGGCTCCATGATTTTGGGGGTTTTTTTTCTGTTGTTACAAATTTGTCTACCACTGAATTGTACTTGACTCAATCTTTATCTCTTGAGCTACAGTAAGTAGATAAGCTGTGTCCTGTGACAAAATATATAACTAAGATGTCCAAATCAAATCAGATTAGACAGTCTTGTAAAGTTCAAAAACATATTTTTTCTGAGTTGTGCTGTTCCTGTCAAGTATCCTCTGTTTTTATGGAAATGCAAAATTAATCTTTAGCCTAAGCAATGTACTTTGGTCCAGTGTCTCTCAGGTTTTTGGAGACACGTACCTGACAGTTCTGTGAGTATGTGGGAGGAGACTAGAAATGGTCAATTTCTGCAAGTCCACGTGTGTGAGCTGGTGGGAGGGACACTGATTTCACTGTGAGGTGTCAGAGGGTAAAAAGAAAAAGGTGTGGCATACAAGGGTCTCTGTACATATCTGTTGTTTGTGGGCAGCCATTGGGTAGCATGGAGGATGGTGAAGGGTGTGTGGATGGATGACCATGGAATGCTGTCCTAATCTTCTCTGACTTGTCAGGCACAGTGGTCCTACAGCCATGCCTTGCTTCAGGCACTGGAGGTGCTGCTGCAACAGAGTCAAGCCCATTCTCAGGCATGTTGTTTCCTTATACTGAGCGAAGAGGAAGACTGTTCTTCCCTTACAGTAAAAGTTAAACTTCAAAGCTGGTAGCTGTTAAAAGTTGTATTTTGCTAGTGATGGCAGTAAAAATTACTTATCTTATGCAGGTTCCACCATCATCTCTGTGGGGTTTTTCTCTTCTGACTTCATGACTGTGTATTTTTTTTTTTTAATATCTAATGAGAAAGACATCCCTGGGTGAAATTTTTATTATGGGCATTTCTAATGGAATTGAATTTCAGCCAAGGTTCACTGTCCCCAACGTGCATGATGAGGAGGGAGTTCCTACCAGTGTGCACAAAATTAAAGCCCATGAAGTTCCGGCCTAACAACTCACCTCTTTATCCTGAAAATGGTCTTGGCATCTCAGGTGGAGCCCAGTGTTAGCGGCATTGGATAGGAAGGCATGATCATATGTGGGAGAAGATATGCACACTCATCATTCAAATAATTCCACCACTGTTGAGCTCTTCAGCCACCTCCTTGTGCATTTGCTCATTAAATCCTCTAATATATGCACAGGTATTTTTGTGACATCTTTGCTCAAGGATGTTTGGTGTAACTGCTCTTGAGAGTTCAATATCTGATTCCTCAGTACTGTGCTTTGCTGGTGACTTGGGGTTTTTGAGAGTTTATGCAGTAGAAAGTATTTTCCAATCTGTCTCTGTTAAAGAGACAGATTGGAAAATCATGCACATGCTGCCATGACAGACAAACTCAGGCAGACTTATGTGAACTTTTCCAACGCCCTCATTCAAAAATAAACAGGAGTTGTCTTTGAGGCAAGGTGTTGTTCTCTGTTATAGCTGTTTGCATACTTGTGATTGTGGAAGCAGTTCATAGTGATTGGGAAGAAATATGGGGCATTTTGTTTGTCACAGCAGTCTTATGTTTTACATCAGGTTATCAGCATTTATTTCTCCTGTGTGGATTTTCACTATCTAGTAGCTACTTTGGACATGACCTGAAGAAGGAGTGAGAAGTTTCTAGCATCCTATAAAAAGCTGCATGTCCACTTGCATGTCCTAGTCTCGTTCTGTGCCTATGGTATGTTACTCTTCCAAGCACCAAACACTTTCTTTCATTTCCCTGCAGTCCTGAGGAGGAGCAATCTCAGCTGGCTTTGTGCAGCTGCTTTCTGCCATGGAATTCCCCAAGGACAGGTCACAGCTCTTCAGCATGATCAGACCAGTAAAAAGGTTTTGGAAAACCACTATCTTACATTGAGTCTTCTCATTTGATATTGTATCCAGCTGGGGGTACTGCTGCAGCATGATTGCTCTGAGGGATTTGTGTTGGCTGGTTCATCTCTAAATCACCCCTTCAAAGGATGTCCTTCCTGATGTTTCTTAGGAACACAAGAACTGAAATTTCTCTCACCATAATACTCTTGCCCATTCAATCCAGTATCTGAGTGAGGCTGTTATTTCCTTCTTTCAGGCTTGCTGGAAGCAGAGCACCCTGCTGACACAGGTTTTTAGAATATAGATAAGGAAGTTCAGTGGCAGTAGCAGTCCCCAGGATAGCCCATGGAAGCTGAGATGTACAGGATTAATTTGTGGGATTATACTGCTTGGATGTAAATCTCCTTATTCTGCCAGCCTGCAAATAGGCTATGTGTTGTACAACACGCACTAGTACATACAGCATTTAGGTCTGCTTTTGTCTCACGCCTGCTATGTCTTCAGAGTTTTGAATGGCTGGCAATGTGAGTAAAGGTGTTTGCTCACTGCTCAAAGGGTGTTTGTCTCTCCACATTTCACCTTGGCTACTGGGATAATCTTTGCAAGATCCCTTACACACCACTAACATGAAAAAGCATGTTTTTTCTGTAACTTTGTTACTTCATGCTCATTGTTCTGCAGTAACACCAAAGAGCGCTGGTCATTCAGCATCTAAGAAAACCAAGTAAATAACCCCTGATGTTTTAGATATATAACAGCATAGTTACTGCAGGCACAGTTGAATGCAGTAATATATTACCAAAGGCAGTTAAGGTACTTGAAAATCAAAACTGTCATGTACTTGCAGCCCTGTATTTCTGTGGTTTTCTAATCTTTTCCCTTCTTATGGGAGATGTCATTTTCTGATTTTCCATCAAGGACATGAATACTTTTGCATGTTCTAAATAATAATAATTTGTACCAGTTGGTACATTGAGTGAAATATCTCCACATTTACTTATGAAACGTCCTGTGGGATCAGAAGAACATGATGTCCTGACCAGAGATGCACCTGGTGCAGTATTTGTGCACTGAGGATGGCCAGGGGTGAACAGTAAAGGAGGGTGTGCAGCAGCAGCATCCCACTGTCCCTCTCTCCTTCTGGCCAGTGGGAAGGCCTGGAAGGCGAAGGGAAAAGCATCTTTGCAAAGGTTTAAGAGGCTGGATACCCGGTTGTGAAGGAAGTAGTGTGGTTCTTGTCTGTCAGTGAAACAAGACAAGAGTGTGGGACTAAGGTATGGGGTCAAAGATGAAATAAAACACTTTGTAGTGAATAAAATCTAATAGGCAGTATCCCTGCCTATGGCATGGGATTGACACTAGATGATCTTTAAGGTTCTTTCCAATCCAAGCCTCTCTGATTGTGTGAAAACCAGATGTGCAGATAAACTGTGAAGAACCTTGAATGTGGGGATGAACTAATCCAAGAACATAAAGTGCAAGAGACAGTATGATGACTCCATTGACTGTTCTGGTAATCTTTGTGACCAAATTTTGTCTGAGTTTCCAGTGGGAAAGAGGAAAGTCTAGTCATGTAAAAAGAAAATGATGTTGCAGTAACTAGGCCACAGAAGGAGTTTCCCTGCTAGTCCCAGGAACATGATAAGCAAGACCCATAAGAGTAAGAACAAAGAGGAAATTAAACTGAAAGCAAAAATACTAGATTTTCTTGTTATACCTGGCAGAGGCATGTTTGCTGTATCACAGAAAGGGTTGGCAGCTGATCAAATGTTTCTAAAATGTCAACTAGTCTCTCACAGAGAGGAGACTTATTTCCAAAGTGTTGACTACTAAAATAATGTTAATATGTGCTGTGAATTTCAAAAACTGAGTGTTCTGATTCATGGGTAAAATCTCAAGGATTTAGTATATGCTCATTAAAGATAGATATACATATATATACATAATGGGAAGAAAGAAGTTTTACTTTTCTAGCCAGTTGGGCCCAACTGCTTCCATACAATAACGTCGGGTATGTGTTCCACCCCTCTTTGCTCAGCTTTCTGCAGATATGTTTGCTGTCTGCTCCCTGTGTTATATACCCTTATTTGGATGGATTTTTTTTCTTTCTTTTGGAGAAAGTATTTGGGTGCTGATACTTTATGCACCCTCTCTGAAAATGAGTTTATTGGTCTTGCCAAAGCCCGAAATGTCTTCTCAGGTTCTGCTTCCTCTGCAGAACATGAAGTCTAATCCCAGCACAGGTAACTGGTGTTAAAGTTTATTGCTTAAACACAACATGCTCCAAATTTAGGTTTCAGAAAATTAGTTATATTACTAATAAATTCTCCATTTTGATGTTTGATTTGAGATACTGGGGTGTGATTTCCAGAGGATGATGGTGATGTTAGCCCTTCATACTGCAGGATGTTTAAAGGCAAGGAAAAACAAGGAACCGTGTGTTTGGCTGTTTTTCATTAAGAGATGCTGTGTATTCTCCCAAACCACGTATCCTAGGAAAAGATTAAGGGAAGAAAGGTTGTTGCCGTTTTATTCAGTAGTAAGGAAAAAAAAAGCAAGTTTACTTTGGGAGAGCCTCCAGTGTTTTACATCATATCCAGACGCATCTATCATGTCTCTCAATCACTTAGGGGTTTGGTGCAGGTAAACATATTTTTGAAGTGTCCTCTTGAATTAATTTTGCCAGGTCATGGCATGTAGTACTTTCCCTCTGTGCTGGTGTCTGGGTATTCTTTGCAAAATGTTTCAGCCATCATCTGCTTTACCTCCTGAAAAAAGCTCTGTTGCCATTAGGACATTCACAGAGCTCTGGCTTGTTATTTACAAAAAAGATTCTAGCTTTTCCTTCCAAAAGCAGTTACCACACTGAAGTACTTGTTCCCCTTGCTGCTCAAATAAATCTCCCTCTGATTCTAGGGAACAGCAATAAAATATTTTCCCAGTGCTCCATTCTCAATCGTAGCCAGACAAACTTCTTCATCTGTTTTATTAGGCTCTGTGTACAGAATGCCTGCATTGGTAGCAAGGGATTTTATAACCCTTTCTCCTCAAACATATCCCCAGTGTTTCTTTTGCATTAGTGATTTTATAGGTATTTTTTACATTTATTTTATTTTATTTTATGCTATGTTAGTGCAGTTATGGCCCATTCTAAAGTGTTACAATTCTCAGGATGATATGGAAGGAATTTGAGACTTGTAAAATGATCCAAGGAGAACTACGAAATGGTTAACTCGAGAATAATTTTAACAATCAGTAGTAATTTTAAAAGAAGTGGTCTTAGTGATAAATTTATTTGGTATTGTTGTGAAATGAGTTGCCATTTGAGATAATACTTTCATAAGATGCTCTTCCTCTTAGACTATAAACAGCAAAGTAATGCAATGGCAAGGCCACAGTAGGAGGTAACAATAAACTCTGTGATGGTGAAGTGCATTCTTAGGCAGACAAGGAAAAATAGAGAACTCTAGATAATGTCTCTCTTATAAATCAAATGTTATGAATTGTATCCTGGTTGTTCTTATACTGGAAAGAAAATCTGAATAGCACTGCTTGCATTGTCATTATTCTGTGTCTTAAAGCTGAGCAGAATGTGTTTTGATAACAATCCAAATCAATGACTCTAGTGCCTCTGGATATATTTGCTGATCAGGTCCTCAAAACTCTAGGAGATGGTCACATTTCTGGTTTCCTATGAAGCAAAATCCTTCTAGACACATCTGAATGTTTTCTTAGAAGACGTGAGCCCTGGACTGGAATAAGGTTCATGGTAATGCATGCATTTTAGATACTTGTCTATATCTGAGAACATAACTAACACCAGGGATTTCATGTTTTTGTTTAAATCTGTCTTCACAAACTGAAGAGTTCTGAAACAAGGTATATTTCACTACAGTGAGAATGTGGAATGAGTAGTAGTACTTCTCTACTTGCTCTCAAATGGTTGTAATAGCAGAGAGCTACCCAAAGGTCCGGAGAAGGAAAAAAGTGCCGTCTTAGACAAACATTATATATATTTAATGCCAAGAAGCTTTTATTGTTAACATTTTAATGTGGTGTCATTTTTCTGCTGATTTCCTGGATGCAAATTACTTATTGATATTTGAGCCCAGTTCTGGGCTTTTATAGCTCAGTGAGCCTGGGGGAAAACTCAGCCTATGAGGCAAGCTGGAGCAATTTTAGGAGAGCCCCATGTCACTGTCCGTGTCCTAGGGACACCAAAGGACAATATGGGATGTGGCCTCCTTGCGAGGAGCACAGTGGTGAGCAGGAGTGAAGCCTCCATGAGTACAAAGTCCACCAGGGTTTTATCAGCTTGTTTCTCACCCTTCAGTGGGTCATTGCAAGTATATCTTAGTTAGTGCCCATGCCTGTATGCTTGGCAGAGGAATAGGTTTGTAAATGAACTTTTCACTCACTGTTCAATGCTTAGTTCTCTCCCAAGCCTCTTGCAAGCAGTATCAAATTCTTAGAAACCCATTGTCTGACCTCTTTCTTTTGGAATATTTATTAGTGTACAACCGTTACAGACTTACACCTATGGTTACAAGTAGCAGCAGCAGTAGATAACTATTATACTAGTGTGCAATCTTACTGTTTTCAAAGCACCAGAGTAATTAGCTATTTTCATCCTTGTTTGATTGCAGCAATATTCAAATGTAAGCATCGCTTGCACTTTTGAAGAAGCAAGAGCTGTACCACCTTTGTGTAGGCCACTTCCAAATTTACATGGTGATATTCTTCCCATGCCAGTGTAATTGACTTAAAATAATATTGGCTAGAGAAGGAGTTTGGTTCTTTTCACCTCTCAAACAAATGTGTTTCAGGAAATACAAGTGAGTGGAAAAAGTCTGTCTGGACAGGCAGCATGCTGTGATGTATTATGTTTCACTGACATGAGAGGAATGTGGCAGAGAGGTCTACAGTTCCCTGCTGTAGGCACTAACACTCTGGCTGGAAAGCAGCTTGAGATGTGCCTTTTGCTTCATTAAACAAAAGGCTTTCTGCCTATAGCAAGAAGTACTGTAAAACACAGTGGAAGTATTATAGTGTGTGTGGTTAGACAGGGTTGCCAATTTCAAGTATCTAAAATCACAAATCAGGATATTCCAACATAAAATCTGTCTAGAAAATAGAGATTTATTTTTTAAAACACTTTGTTTCTTTTTTGCCTCTTAAGCTTCATTTATTTTTAAGTGGAAGCTGAGATCTTCACTGAAAGTTTAGACTGACTTCAGGGCTTTAAGAAAAACAGCAAATTACAAAAAACTTGCAAAAGGGTCATAAAGATTGTTAACAGTGAGTCAGGCATCTTCTGTAGAAACTGTGTAATTGTATAAGCTTTGTCATTGTAAATAGGATCTGAAAGGCAGGGATGCAAAACGCAGGCTAAGCTTCTGGCACTTGCAATGTAGTTGAGGTTTGCTTACCTTGAACAAATAACAGTAACTGTGCTGGCTTGCGTCATTGAGCAGCCAGCCAAAAATAAACCAACAAAACAAACCAGCACAGCCTGTGTTGTGTGGGGTAGCCACAGTGAGGCAGTTTGTAGACCTTGCAGCCGGAGTTACCTACAGCTGATCTGTGTCTGGTGTAACTTCTGCAGCCTTCCAGAGTTTCATTCTGTGTATGTTGGGGTAGCAGAACTCCTGTTTACAGGAGCCAGCAGGTAATGCTGAGGGATGCATTAATTTCCTTATGTTTCCTACAGCTTCCAAAGAAATATCAGTGCTTCCCTGAAAGGGAAGGTATAAAGATGGTGATATCCAAGTTGTTCTCCCCACTGTGCCGAAGCTGTAGCTTTAGGATTTTGAACTGCTGCACTGGTAGCAAGCAAGGAAGGTGGAGTGCTTCTGTTTCTAGGCTCTGTGCTGGAAAATCACTGCCAGAGCATAGGCATTGGCATTTTTAGGATCATTCCTTGTTCCTGCCAACCTGCACTTCAGTTCCAAAGAAGACAAACTACAAAGCCCACACTTTGCAAAGACTAAGATCCAAGAATTTGAATAATTGTATAGGATTTGTAAAGTAAAACCCAAGTTTGCTGGTTTGGAGAATGTGTGCTGCCATACCTCCATCAGATATTGGGTAGGTGAGCTGCAAATCTGGTCCTGTTCTATCTGCATGTCTTGAACTCTTGAACTTGAGATTTTTTTCTGCTGTGCAACCCTGGAAGAAACAACATGTCTTAAAATAACATTTCCGCATTATTAAACACTGCTCGTTGGATGCTCTGACGTTTGGTGTTGGCAGCTCTGCCTGCCTCTTCAGCATGCATCTGGCTGTCACTATTCAGCCAGTCCTTTTCTTCTGCACTGCTAGTTCAGATGAAAAACACCTTGTCTCTCAAGAGTGCTCCAAGTGGCTGTTCAACATGGCTAAACCTCAGGAGCTCTGTCTTTCAAATATAAACTTGCTCTTAAGCATAATTTTCATTAAGAATCCTATTAATTATAGAGGAATAATAAATAATCCAGTGGTCTGAAACCACATTATTCTGACTCAGTTGTTACCACTAAAGATGATACTTTAGGTATTGGAGGTGTATGAGATGCTCTGATGTACTCTAGGATCTAGTAGCCCACCTGAAGGTTCAATGTCATTTAAGACCACTGAAGTCTGCAGGATGTATCATTCAGCTTGTAAATACTTCCTCCACCTCTGGTGGAAACATTTATAGTCAGAAGCAATGCCTTGAAATGTTTACTAATGTCATATTGAAAGGGCAAAAAAAAAGATAGAGATGTAAAGATGTTGAGTGTGTTAATTATTTATCTTGCGATCAAGGTAGTATAAAAGTAATCCAGGGTAAAAACTGGGAAGAATTGTGAAGGAAAACACTGACTCTTTCCATTTGAATAATGCAGACCCCATTCAAGCTTTCTCCGCAGAACATGAAGTCTAATCTCAGCACACGTAAACACATATGGGGGTTTTAAAATTTAGAATTTTTGAAAATCATGCTGCTCTTGAGAGG
This sequence comes from Irena cyanogastra, assembly GCA_013397155.1. Lineage (NCBI taxonomy): Eukaryota > Metazoa > Chordata > Aves > Passeriformes > Irenidae > Irena > Irena cyanogastra. Next base: position 98,044 of record VWZV01014408.1, on the reverse strand, counting down.
TGACTAATTGTGCTCACTTAGCTTCAAGTGAATAATTAAACTGTGAGGAGTTACTATTTTCCTGGCTCCTCTGTCGTGTTTCTTACTTATTGATTCTTAGATATTCAACTTCTAGACTTCTTAGCATCAGTCAGGCTCTGCTTCTATCGTCTGAAAAATAAAATATGTAAAGAAAAAACTGCCACAGATTTAAATACGTTGTATTGTTACAGTATAAATACCATCTTTGTAATTAAGCCACTTGAAAATATGAACCATCAAATTTTTCTCTCAGGGAGTCAGCCACTTCGGAGGGTTTTGTGCCTTGAAAATCTCCCTAGTGTGCTTTGCTTCTCTTGATTGTTCTTGGAAGAAAATTAGCTTTTAGTCCTTTAAAATCTGTTGGCTTTATTTGCTGCTAAATATACACACGGTAAGTGCTGTAAGATCAAAACAAAACCAAATTGCTCTTCCAACGATGTGATTTGCAGTTTAGCAGAAGTCAACAGTACAACTTTTAGTGTATTTGGGGTCATGGTGCATTAAGGTAGATCGCTTTGGCCTGCATCAAGAAACTGCAAAATGTCTTCAAATCAAAGGAAAGAGTGAATTTAAAGAGACTAGAAAAGGATGAGAGAAGCCACTTGAGAAGGCAGGTAGCCTGGTCCAAAGCCCTGGATTTGTTTTGTCCTGGTCCAATGCCCATATGCCTACATTAGAGTAGTGCCCTCTTAAAAATGTCCTCTGACATTCTGTCACTTAATGAGGATTTGGGCAGATTTTTTTCCTGTTAGGAATGTTTTCCTAATGACTGAGTTGCTCCACCAGGTGCCTGTGGCTTTGTCATTAGCTTGCTATCTTTGTGGGGAGAGTAGGATGATGCCAGGTTGAGAAAGTGAAAGCGGATGGGGAGAGAAATTCTCATGTGGTGGGAGGAAGTTCATGAAGCACCTGGATGAAAAGCCCTGGGAAGATTAAGAGAAGAAAATGTTACCCATCCAGGCTCCTTTTTGTGATGTTTTTCACTATGAATGGCTTGAATTCTGGGATATTTTTGAAGTGGTTTAGACAGATATTGAATAAGAGCAAAGTTTGTAATCTAATCACAGTCTCAGGGGTGGAGAGACTTCTGGGTTCCCCCTGCAGAACTGAAAATTAGTAATACGTTAACAGAAAGACATGACCTTCTCCTGTCTTTTTTACCTTCACAGATGAACAGGAGCCAGCAGTCAGCAGTGATTCAGATATTTCATTGATTATGGCAATAGAGGTTGGACTGTCCGATGTGGAGCTTTCCCCTGATCAAGACGGTGAAGAGGTGAAATCTTGAAAAACAGAGATCCAATACTGAACTGCAGGGGAGAGTCACAGGCAGGGACCGAGTCAGCTTTCTAGGATTTGGACCAGTCATGCACATGCCTCCAGAGCACTGTCACTCCTGCTCGCTCCGTACTGAGATGGTCATGAAAAGCAATAGCAACTGTTGTGCCTGCCTGGATGCAGTTTCATCATCTACACACCTTTGTTTGGTTAACATGGGGGATGAACACTTCCAGTTTACCCATGTGCTTGAGAGCAGTCATGAAACTCTCCAGGGGCTCATAACATGCAACTGAAATGACAGCTTGAGTGTTTTTTACACTTGTTCAATCAAATTTCTATTGTGTTTTTTGAAAACGCATATGTTTATTTGTTTGTTTGTTTTTTTGTTTATAGTTTGTTATGGATGGACATTCTGTTTTTATTGACTGACCCCAGCTTTTTCAAGAGTTCAGCCCAGAAATCTGAATTTCTGTTCATTGTCACTTCATGATCTTACCAGGATTTATCATTGCCTTGTTGTTTCTGCATGAATTACATGTGGCTAGTTTCAGAAGAATGATGCACCAGCACCCTGCATTAAAGTAATACCTGCCTTCATTAAGTGGAAGGCTTGGAAATGGTATATTCTGAAGGCTTTTATTTGTAAGAGAGCTCTGAATTAGCAGAAATTTGGGTTAAAACAGCATTAGTTTGTCTTTTACTTAAAGCATTGTTCTAGACAGGTATTGTAGAGTGTGAAGGAGAGAAAGAGCTTAAAGCATCACTCCGTCTATGTAGTCCTGTCCTGTATTTTATGCTATTTACGAGTGTCAGTACATTAGTGTCCTTCCTTCAAGTGGCAATTCAGTAGCTGGAAAAAAGATCTAGCATAACATCACTTCTTTTCTTAATTTTACAGACCAAAACCAGATCAGTGGGCTAAAGGAGCATCTGAGAGGTTTCCAGAGGCTGTTTTTTAACAGTTCTGCATTAAGTGGATGACAGTATTCTTACAAAGGGTCTGGAGATGCTGCTGTCAGTGTCAGAAATTGCTAAAGGGAGCAAGAAGCAGCCGTTTGAAATGTTTAATTCCTGGTTTGCTTTGGGAGTATGTTTCATTTCTTACATTTTGACAAGTTTTTGTCTGCTTGTTATCTAAGAAGAGTTCTTGTGGTTTGTTGCCCTCCAGAGTCCCTGTTAATGTTGTCGGAAGCATAACAGAGTATTTGCAATTTGTATACAGATACATACACCAAAATATATTGGGAAGGGAATTTGAAAATAAAATAACTAATGTAAATCAAAACACCTAAATAATAGTGACCTGACATAAAAATTTATTTCATCCTGAGCTCTGCTTTCCGAGTAAAAGCTCATTGTTAATTGTTCAGTGACTTGGTTTTTCAGTCAAAATACTCAACTGTGAAGAAGCTTACTGTTACACAAGAGTACATAGTTTCTATTGAGAGTCAGATGATTGGAATCACATTACTGCCTCCTGAGTCAGTCCACAGAATCAACAATTCATCTTTCATAGAAATTTCATGCAGAGGTCAAACATTTTAACTTGGCAGTGTCATGGTGGCATCTCAAAATGCAACTGTTGGTGCTCACTGCATTTAATCTCCTTGTGGATTTACTTGTTAAATGTGAAAACCAGCTTCCACCCAAAATTCATGTTTGTCAGATTTTATTCAGGAACAAATGTGTTTATCCCTAAAATTTTGGCTGACTTGCTTCTTCGGTACAGAAAGAAGGAAAAAATATTCTCCATGCTCTTTTGTCCATTTAGAACTAATTAAACATTTAGTTTAATTTTATGTTCTTAGTCCCTAAATTGTGGGGTAATCTTGAGGTAAAGGTTTTAAACTGAAAGAGGGCTGACTTATATTAGATATTAGAAATGAATTATTACTGTGAGGGTGGTGAGGCACTGGAAGAGGTTGCCCAGAGAAGCTGTGTATGCCCCATCCCTGAAAGTGTTCAAGGCCAGGTTATGGCTCTGAGCAGCTTGGTCTAGGGAAAGATGTCCCTGGTCATGGCAGAGGGTTTGGAACTAGATGATCTTTAAGGTCCTTTCCAACCCAAGCCATTCTGTGGTCCTATGAAAATTACCCATAAATGTGCTGTTACATCTCCAGAAGCCATTGGAATGAAAATATTTTTTCAATTAAAGAGATAGAGGCAGATGGAAATCTTGGTTAAAAAAGAAAGTTTCTGACTGTTCCAGAGGGTATACTAGGTTAGTCTTGACAATATTTGTGGTTCTGTAATCTCGTTTTCCTTATTCTTTTATGTCTTCTCTCTTCCTTTCTACTGTGGGAAAGGCCTGACATATCAATGTTGAAATTGATCCCTACATACGAGAGTTTGCACAAAGTACTGCATCAGCTCCACTTAAGCTCTGTAAATAATGCTGAAATTGGATTTAAGTGGTGCTTACATCAAATTTTGACCCAGGAATGAAATTAATTTCAAACTGTAGGGGAAGGAGTGAGGCTGGTTATATACAGGCGGGGCTCCTTACAGAAAGTCCACACACTGGTACAGTTTCTTCTCCAGCACTGGAGCCTGGATGCTACAAGTCACAGGAATATCAGAAACAAGATGTCCAGGTTATCAGTGATCCTTTCACATATGCACACTGTAGCTCAGCACACAGGCAGAGAACTCCTGGCCAAACTGCTTGGGTTTCAGAGGAGCTATCACAAAGTCTTCATTTTATTTCATGAATTGAATTAAGTTGATCTCAATGTATAGATTGACCAATTAGCTGTTGCCGTAGCAGAACTACCCACAGCACAGCAGAAGAAGCAAAGTCTGTGGAAAAGCAAGGCAGGAGGGGAAACTCCCAGCTGATACTGAGCTGGGTCCTTTGCCCAGCAAAATCATTAAAGGAAGCTGTGCTCATAAAGGCATCACAGATTTGGTAATTCAGACCCTGCATGTATTTCTGAGAGTTAATGAGGAACTTTGTAGCAGTCTCACACTGTGTACACACTTTTCTTAAATATCCCATATTAGATCTGGTCCCTCGGGCTCCAAAGGTGGCCACTAGCAGAGGCAGGATGCCAGGGTAGATGAGTGGTTTTGACATATCACCAATTAGTGATATGCCTTTTAGAAGAGGCATTCTAGCAAATCTGGGTCAGGAGTCTTTCTGCTTTTGTTTTCCCAGTTCTGCCTGCAGGTTCACTCAGGGAAGATGTTGTTCCATCCCTGTCCTGAGCAGCTCTGAGCACTGTTAAGTGAGGATGACGGTAAAGCTGGGTTACCTATCTCTGAAGCCTGAGCTTAGGAAAGCACTTATATAAATGTTTTATTCCATTCTTCTTCAAAAAAACCACTTATGATTAATTTTGGACTTGCACCAAAATCACATTATTTTCAACAGCATAATTAAGCCCCTGTGTCAAAAAGAAATGTTTTCCTAAAGCTTCACCTGACTGACAATATTCTTTGCATATATAACCTGTGAACTGCCTTGGGAATTTGAGGTGCTTCATAAAAGTTAAGACCCCCTGATGTGTGTTTGTAACATGTATGAAAGCCTTAATTCTGTGTATCTGCTTGCCCCTGCACACTTTGGTACTGCTGCTGGCTAAGCCTGGGCATTGATTGAGTAGATGGGTTTCAGCTGCTGGGGATGCAGTACTGGCTGTTCAGAAAGGAGAGCAGCCTTTAGCATGCAGCCAAGAAAGAAAAAAATCCTCTAGAGCCCTCTGACAAGCAAGTGTTCACAGATTCAATTCTGCAGGCTGGCATCACAACTGAGCAGGGGGCACCTCCTGCGCAGAGGCAGTGGCCAGGGGATTGTGTGGCTCCCAGGAAAAGGCGCTCTTGTCATTAAGTTGGTCCTCTGCTTCTCCCAGCAATTCCTGTCTTGTCATCTGAAGCATTTTTCCTCTTCTTTTCCATGAGCAAGTGGTAGGTGGGAAAAACCTTTGCCTTAGTGAGGCTCATCATTACTCAGGCTGGGTTGTAGTATAAAACCTGGTGAGAAACTGCACTCAGAGTATACTTGGATTTTCTTGGGTTTCACTAAGCTGCCTTCCCAAAGGTCTGTTCAATAGGTAGGGTGCATAGGTATAGGCATTCTATAGGCATAGGCAGAATTTTGCACTCACAAACAACCTGATGTGTGCATGCAGATGTACAAGGCACCGGGTCCACATCACTTCCCCACAGCTCACCTGTTCTGGTGGGGATACAGATCTGGCACTTACTGAGGGTTTGGGGTTTTTTATTTTGTGACTGCTTTAGAGCCCCAAAACCAGGACCAGGACTATCATAGCACTGCAGTTCATTCTTTAAGCACTCTATAGAATTAAATTAACATGTATGCATATAAAAGTGCATTGATGTGAGTATGGAAACTGTACTGTTGTGAAATCAGAAGCAGTTGTCATTTTTAGGCCTTTTATTTTATTGTAGCACAAAGAAGAAAGAGGTTTTATCGAGGCGCTTTGGAAATATAAATTATTGAAATCACATATGATGAGTGGTCCCTTGGATCTCACTAATCAAATCCCAATGAAGTCATTGCAAGAAGGGCATTGATGTTGGGGTGCATCCATTTCGCAGGACTAAAAGGCCAGAGAAATCCAGCCTCTTCCTTCCCAGCCCATCTCACAAGTGTTTTTGCAAGGGTGAGTCTTTGTTGCAGGGGAAGATGATCATGGGATCAAACTTGCACAATGCTGCTTCCTCTCATGTGTTTTATGCTGCCAGTATCTCTTGGAGCAGGTTGGAGAAGGGAAGAGAGCTGGCCCAAGCTCAGCTCCAGGGCTTGGTGAAAAGCAAGCCATGGGCTTTCAGCAGGTTCGGGACAGCCAAGCTTCTTCATGGCTAGTGCTGACCCTGGAATTGGAACTTTGTTGAGGAACACTGAGCCCATGTGGACTCATTTGTTTTGTAGATGCAAAAACATGTGAATGTGTTTGGGGCAGGCAGCATGATGGCAGTGAAGCAGGTTAGCATTGAGCAGGAAACACAATGTGGTGTCATTTAGGGCTGAGGGAAAAAGAGGCTGGAGGTGTTGCTTTCAACAGACTTCTTAAATAGGGGAAATTGATCGAAAATAAGCATTGCCTTCAATTTATCAAGCTGTTACCTGAATTAATTGATAGTTTCAGAGAATGAGGAATGCCAGATGGACTGTTCAGGGAGGATTTGTTTGTGAAGCGGATGGCTGCTGTGGGTTGGGACAGAGAGTGAGGGCGAGGGTGAAGGCTGCCCCTCTGCCATGCCACTTACCCCACTGGGCTGGACACCCACTTGGCCCCTTTAACTGCCCGTTTCTTTTTCAAGGAAACACCCTTCTAAGCAGGAGCTGTATTTCAAAGGGAGAAATAAAGAAATGAAAGATGTGGATTTTGAATGAAAAGCCAACTGATGATTTTTCCATCTGAAGTTAATCTTGTCTCTCTCGAGCATTTTAATTGTGAATTGGTGGAAATTACTTCTTTCTGTAGTGAACGGAAAAAGAAATGAGAGGGGAAAAAAGGAGTAATAGTGTTTTCCTTTTCTTGTTTATTTATTGATTCTTGGTCCTGAGTAGCATTAAACACAATAGCCAGATCAAGATGCTTATTTGCTCTGAATGTATACAGTTATTTCAGATGTCAAATATCTAAATGTTTTGTATATGTATGTAATGCCATCCTCAATACTTGTTTCATGTTAGGAACCTGAAATGACTGTACCATTTTATAACTAGATAGTAAAGAGGGGACAGTGGGTGGGAGAGTCTGTTATTTTTATACCAAGATGTTCCTTGTATTTAGTGAACATTTAAAACAGTTTTGTACTTGTCAAAATATACATTCCATCCATTTCCAGAAGATAATTATTTCTATTTAGAGTAGTTTATAAGAAAACAAAAAAAAAGGTGGCATCCCACTTGTATGCAGTTCCTGAACAGAGCAACAATATCCTGCTTTTCAGTGATGGCTACAAAGCTTTTTCCAGCCGTGTCTCTTCTCACATGCAGCAGAACCATACCAGCAAATGCCAGTGTTATAAAGGGAATAAAAATCCAACACATGGATCAGTGCACAGCTTAACGAAATAACTTCGTTGAGTTCAGAGACAATGGTCTGTCCCAGTGAAATTCTCCAAAGTAATCAGTCCTGCTCTGGACAGCAGGAACAGATTTACCGGGAGGCTTCAGCTCTCTCTCCCTGCCTGGCAGAGCCACCAGCCTCAGCAAGCTGGAGGGATGCAGGGTTGTTACACTCCTGCACTGTGGCTCTGGCTATGCTGCAGCTTTGGTTTAGGAAACACCTACCAAAAGGTCATGGCAAAGTCATACTGTGGCATTTGCATGGGCCATCCTTTTTCTTGTAGTTGGCTTTTTCACTCCCTCCCCTTCCCCACTACCTGTGATGTGCTGCCAAAGCTGTGCAGTAGCAGTTTGTGAAGATTTTTTTTGCCTTTTTTCCCTTCTGTACAGTCTTGCAAATAAACTTTTAACTGTTTGCTGACATTTTATAATGTATACATCTTCCTCTCCAATGCACTTTATCTCTCTTGAAAAATGTGGGAGTCGGAGAACTACAATCTTATAGGGATTTGCCTGAAATCATGAGACACATACTTTTTATTATTTTGTGTCCTTTTTGCTTTGTTAGATACTGTAAATGCTAAAGAGCATAAACAGTGACTCAGCTGGGGGAAATACCAAAATGTTGAGGCTAATATTTGGAAGCATTATTCAGTAGTCCAACATGGCTATTTTTGTTACATAGAGGATTATAATGTAAATATGTGAGACTGTGTTATTACATACTAGTAAAATATTGCAACTCTCAAAGTTGAGATGGTGAATTCCAAGGAATTTTATTGCAAATTTTTTAATTAAAAAAAATCTGATTATTGTGTCGTATGTATTTTCTAACAGCCTGTGTAAACCTGGAAATTCCTGATACATGAAACTTGTGGATTGTTTCTTCCTGAACTCAGCCACTGCAAACTTTGGCATTCATAGGAGGCAGAAGGTACAGTGGGAAGGGACCCAAGTGTCAGCCTGATCTTCATGACACGTCTCCAGCTCGTTACTGCTCTGGTCCCCTCTGCCCTTCAGCTGCTTCTAAACAGAAAGCAGCAGCTGTGTGAGAGGTAAATGCTTCTGCTACGTCAAAGGAGAGCTGCAGCCTCAGCCCAGACACGGCATGATGTGTTAAAACAGCTTTAAAAGACGACTGCTGTGCCATGCCTCAGTGGGAATTGCACCGCTGTTGTGAGGGGTCATCCAGCTGCTCTTCCCTTGCCTTATCAGACATCACTATGCATCCCTGGGAGCAGGGGGAGGAGAAGAGCCCAGGGGTTGTTGTGTCATCCAGCATAGGTATGCTGCTTTCTAGAGGTTTGAGGCACAGTAAAAATCCTGCCAAAATGTAATTTAAGAGACTTACAGAAAAGTTTTCCAGTAGATGGAAAAGACGGCAGAGAGAAATCCCTGAAGGATCCAACTCCTGGCTCAAGCTACAGCCCTGCCACGGGTCCCAGCCTTCTCCCATCATAGCCCACCTTTTTTGCTTTCTGGCTGGTGCCGCCGGCACACACACCTCTCTTTTCCAGCCACACGCCGCTTTCGAGGTGACAACATGCCAGGTCGGCTGAAGCCCTGGATTGTATTTCACCCAGGAGCCAGGAAGGCAGCAGCTGTGGGCCAGTTCACTCTCAGCTCCCCAGACCCTGCTGCCTCCTTGCTTCTGTGCACCCACCCCCATCCCGTTCATCTTTGTCCACGACAGAGGGACAGCAGCTGGCTCAGATCAGGAAAACCGCGTGCCATTCAATGTGGCTTTATCAGCAACGCCGGGAATTACTTTTCTCCTCTCATCCCCTGTCAGCAGCACAGCCTGAAGCTCCCATCCCACCAGCCCTGCTCCAAGGGCAGAAGCCCTTCACACCAAAACAAACCCTGGGCTGCCTTTGGAAAGAGGACTTAAGTCTTGCTAGCCAAGAAATCCGGTCTCGCTCTTCCTCGCGCATCTCCCTGCCTGCCAGCCGCTTTGTTCCCTGTCTGCATTTCCTAGCTGGCTCGTGGGGGAGCGGAGCCGGGTTTCCTTGGCAGGCAGCTGTCCGCAGTTTCTGTGTGAGCTGCACACACAACTGGCGGGAGGCGCGGCAGTGGCAGCGCCACGCGCAGCTGCCGGCAACGCCACCAGGGCTGTAGATAACGAAGGGCAATTCATGTCTGGGTGTAAGCACCTACGTTGGGGCTCGTATTAAATCACTCTCTGCTCTATATGGAGTTAATTTCTGGTCAAAATATGGAAATAAAACTGTGCTGCTCTGTACTCTGTTGCTTTGTGGGTTTTTTCCAGAAGGAATAAGGCAAATTGTACTCGCAACTCTTATTCAAGGAGGTGTCACTCAGACACATCACAGTCAATGGAGGGGATATGAGATTCAAAGGGAGTTTATCCAGGTTTGCACTGCACAGTAGTATGTACAGCACAGGGTCCCATGATATCCAAACCCTGCTAAGAAAGAAAATGCACTTTTAGGGTGCCCAAAACGGAGATGCATTCACCTGTGCTCAGTCTAAGGAAGCCACTCTGGAAAAAAACACTGAGAAGGCAATTCTCTAACACAGGGAGATCAGGTTTGGAGGCATCCCTGTGGGAATAGGACTTCATGGCCCAAAAGAAATCTAATGAGCCAATACATTTATCAAAATTCAGCTATAGGAAATCAGTGCGTAATAGGTGAGGCTATAATTTTGCAAAACACTCATTCCTCAGCTTTAATCTCTGTGCAAACAAGTTACTGGCAAGTGCTGGCAGCAGTGGAAGAGGGCAAAGTGTCACCACCCTCATATGCCTGGGCCACTCCCTGCTGCAGGCTGCTGCATGGCTATTCTGGACATTCTCCTGGACATCTGCATCTGCAGCTTGGGTGTACAGTCCATCCTCTCACCTGAGAGCAAAGGCAAGCTTGCACAGGGAGGCCAGCAGCAACTCCTGGTGGCTGAAACCCAGACAGATGTCCCTCCTCGTGCTCCAGCTAGGAAGCATGTCCATCCTGGCAGAGGGACAGAGCAGCCATCTGGGAGTCGTAATGCCTTAGATGTGTTGGCAGAGCCCCAGCTTTCATCTGTTGGAACCCAGAGCTCAGATAAAGTTGTTCCTCTGTCCCTGCTTGGGGCAGCCATGCTGGCTCCAACCAGCAGCCCACTTAGTCTGACTCAACCAGGGCTGGGAGCAGACACCTACAAAGGAGTATCACCAGGACAAGTCACCTCCCTTCATGCTGCACCTGGTTTTAAAAAGGTCTACTATATTATGGAATCACAGAATTCTTCAAGTTCAGAAACACCTCTAAGATCATCAAGCTCAATTGCTAAAACAGGTGTAAAAGCTGCCTGGCTACAGGGGCTGAGCTCAGAGTCTTACTTTGTGGGACACTGTTCCATGCCTTAGCATGCATTCAATTTTGGGCTCCTCACTACAGAAAAGGCATAGAGGTGCTGGAGTGTGACCAGAAAAGGGCAACAAAGCTGGGGAAGGGTCTGGAACAGAAGTCCTATGAGAAGCAGCTGAGGGAGCTGAGGGGTTTTATCTTGGATAAAAGGAGGCCCAGGGAAGACCTTATCACACACTTCAACTCCCTGAAAGGAGGGTGTAGCCTGGTGGGATTGGGTCTTTTCTCCCAGGCAACGAGTGACAGGACAGAGAAAATTACCTCAAGTTGCAGCAGGGATTTAGATTGGATGTTAGGAGAAATTTCTTTGCTGAAGGGGTGATCCGGCATTGGAATAGGCTGCCCAGGGAAGTGGTGGAATTATCATCCCTGGAAGGGTTGAAAAATATATAGATGTGGCATTCAGGACTTTGCAGTACTGATTAATGGTTGGACTTAATGATCTTAGAGATATTTTCCAGCCTTAACAATCCCATAGCTCTATGATTCTATGTCCTTGCTGCCTTTCTCCACACCTCACTGTGTTTTCCTTAACTGCACGGCATGGAGTCCCAGGCAGAGCACAATGTCAGGAAGGGAAGATGGAGACAAACCCCGTGGCAGTAACACAGCCAAGGTATTGCTCAGCATCACACCAGAAACACTCCCCACTCCCGTGGGTTTTGGATGTTACTTGCATGCCCCAGCCCCAAGCACCAGCAGTGTCCCCCATCTGGACATCCCGGGGCTCTTCCAGAGGTGCCCAGGTGTGACAAGCCTCAGCACCTGGAGGCAAAGGAATAACGGCTGGAGGAGGAAGGGAGGCAGGGGCGCAGCCTCAAATACTTAAGAAAGTGGTTCCAAAAATGAGCGGTAAGAGGTGTTTGTCGCTCCGTGAGGACAGCAGGCAGAGGCAGCTGCCTGCATCTCCCATCGCGCATCTGCATCCCGGCTGTGTCTCTCCAGCAGGAGGCTCTCCCGCCTCGCGAATCCGTCACCCAGCCTCGGGTGGCCTACCCGCGCCATGGTGGCTCTGGCACCCACACCCGCCTGGCTTTATTTATTGAGCCAAATCAGTGACCGTGTTAAACAAATGAAAGGTCCCACTGCGGAGGGTTTCTCTGCTCTCCCTGGAGCGTTCCCCCTTGCGCGCAGCCCAGGCAACTCCCTCCGTGTCCATCGTATTGCTGGGGAAGCACAGGAAGCCACTAAACCACCCCCCTCCAGGTTTGGGCGTGAGTAGCTACATATTCCGGAGCAGCAACAGCACCTGTGGCATGCGCTGCAGGTCACTTAATTTAAAAGATGCAATTAGCCTTTGTCAGCCACTCGGTGAGATTCCTCGGGTCACCCAGGGTGTATTTGAAGGGAAGCCCAGGAAAGCTGTGTCCTACCCAGTAGCCAGCAGATTTGTTGGAGGGGAGCAGAACTGCTACCCCGGGTCATTGTCAGGGAAAACGAAGCAAAACCCAGCCAGGATACCTGGTGATAGTGGCTTTAGCAGGATGCGAGCAGCAGGAAAGGGACAAAAGTGGGACTGGAGGCCAGCACTGCAGCCTCCACCACAGCCTGATCCCATGGGGGAAGGAAAGTACGCATTTCATCTACACTTTGATTAAAAGATGTTGTTAAAGTAAGTTGGTTAAACTGTTTGTGCATGCACTTAAACTATTTAAAAGCAGGTTATTTTTGCGTGGCTTGGGCTATGGATCAGACTATGCAGGAACAGGTCCACACATGAATTGCCACAGTCACCCTGCATTGGGAATTGCACTCAGATGGGAGTGGAATTTTGAGGCAGGTAAAATCCCAAATTAGACCACGATGCCCATTGTAGTGTACTGGATCCCACGTCTTATTTCAGCCCAACCATGAGAGATCTCCGTCTGTACACAGACACCTTTACTGGACACAATTCCACCAGATTTAATTCAGTGCCATTCATCAGCTCAGCCATCACCCCTCCTCTCCAGGCTGTTTCATGTCACCGAAGTACAACACAGGCTGTCGGTACAGCTTCAGGGTGTGAATTACTTCATCCCCCCAGCCCTGGGGTGCATTCATTCACCGGCAGAGACGTGCTTGGCACCAGCTCCCTCCTGCCAGCAATGCTACCTGGGAGCAGGGGAGGTTATTCACACTTAGGCAGGCAGGAGATGAGTTTTGGCTTCAGCCTGGCTTGAGTGTGAGTGTCAGAAAATACCAAAGAGCAGGTGAGGAGAATTGCACAGAGGTGTGTTGGCTACAGTGTTGCTTTGATGAGGGTGGTGGCTTAAAATTAATTGTTCTAAAGGACAATAGAGCAGGGGATTTTCCTACAGAAAATCGACCCCAACTGACTTTCAGCTGCTTTAAAAAGGATCATTAGTGTTAAGGGAAAAAAACCCAAACAAACAAACCACTTCACTCTTTGCTTACACTTAGCAAAGTCTTCAATACAAGCAGCTGCTCAAATTCCCCAGATGCATGTCAGGAACGACCAGCTGGGGCCGTTCCTGCTTGAGCCAGGTGTGTGGGAGGGAGATGCTCTGCAGGCTGGAAGGTACTGCCATTTGCTGTACCTCCAGGGGCTGGTGGTATGGACCCACTGAGCCTGTGAAAGGGGAATACTGCTTGTTTGTTTACCTTTGGCTTGCTGTGCTTCAGCTTTGTTCACCTTCTTTTTGACAGAAGAAAAAGATTCAGAGGACTTGCCTGAGCTTTGACTGGTAGGAAAAATGTATTTTTTCCCTGAAGCTGGTTGTCCCTTACTGGAGTAGTCTGCCCAGCTGTCCTCGTTTCAGCTGGGATAGAGTCAATTTTCTTCTTATTACCTGGTCAATGCTGTGTTCCAGGTTTAGTATGAGAATAACATTGGTAACACACTGATGTGTTGGCTGTTGCTCAGTAGTGCTTACCCTAAATAAAAGACTTCGCAGTATCCCATGCTCTGCCAGTGAGGAGGTACACATGGAAAGTTTGGAGGGAGTATGGCCAGGATAGCAGAGCCAAACTGGTCAAATGGATGTTCCTTACTACAGAAAATGATCCCGGGGGGTAACTGTGAGGAGTTACCCAGGAATGGACCAATCACTCTTTGAGGATCAGATGAGTGTTGGTCAGCTGGTCGTGAGCAATTGTATCATGCATCAGCTGTTTTTCTTAATTTTTTTAATGCATTTTCATTATTATTTCAATTCGTTTCAGTTATTAAACTGTTCTTATCTCAGCCCACAAATGTTTGGGGGAAGGGGGTGTTACATTTTTTTTTTTTACTTTTTTTTCCCCCCTGATTCTGTTCCCCCACCCTCTGGGAATGACAGGGAGTGAGCAAGCAGTTGTGTGATACTTAATTGACAGCTGGGGCTGTCACTAGCTCATGGTCTAAAATGCTCCCTGACTGCACCTTTGCATTGCTACACAGGACCCTTCACTTTCCTGGGGTTTGTTTTGCATTCCTTATTATTTAATGAAAGGCCATATTTCTTTTACCCAAAATAACTTGGGTAGGGGATCCTCTTGAGTTTGGCTCCTTGTCAAGGTGAGGGGGGAGCATTACTCTGAGCTGGGGTCCTGCCTTGCTTGGTTTGGGCAAATCGCTGACAGTGTCCAATGTACCAACCAAGGGCATGGAAGCAGGAATGGCTGGGGGGTGATGGTTATTTTCTGAGTGCTGTACATATGTTTCATTGGCCACCAAGCTCCATCAATGGCAAAGTGGCTTCCTTCTGACCGTGAGACTTTCTCTCTCTCCTCTATTAAAGATGATAATTGTGTGCAGCAGTGAGATCATGTCCCTTGAGATGAAACCCCACCAGCAAAGGAGCAAGGCAAATCAATGGTACTGAGTCTCACTCCTCAGGCATTGTAGATATTCATCAGAGCAATTCAGAAATGCATTTGACCCTCTCAGGGATGTGAAGTCTGACTCCACACGAGTGACACATTAAATACAAACTGCATGCAAAGCATAAATATGATTTTTTTTCTTTTTAGCAGAAGAATTGTCAGCTCATTTTGGTTTGTACTTGGTTGTAATGCCAGAAACTTTCCCAAAAATGGCTATTCTTGCTGGTGTTAGGAAGCATTGTCTGTCTTGTTTATCCTCAAACTTGGATGGAAATGGGGATTGCTTCTCCCTTTTTGTTTGAAGTTCTTGCTGAAAGCCAGAGAGCCAAAAGCTTTTCTTTTTTTTTTTTTTTGTCTTTACTTATAATACTTTACTGTAAATGTTGCCACTCCTTTGCTCCTTTCTCACTGCATTTATTACTCCTTTTTAGAGGACTAGGACCCTCTGACACTGAACAGGAGGTACAGAAGCTGCAGGTATTAAGCTGCAGGACTGGATGGAGATCTTGTGTTAGTGTTTAAAGCTCAAACAAAGTCCATGCTTCCATTTTTACTGTTCAGAATGAGGTGACACTGCTGACCTCTTTCAAAAAAAATAGAAAAAGGAAAACCTTTTGAAAGCAGCATGTTTAAATACTTTCTTTTTAAATTAAGATTTCAGTGGTAAGCTGGCTGAGGGTGATTCAGTGTTGAGCATGGTGGGTGGGTGTGTTAAGGCAGAGTTTTTAAGGGGATTTTTTTTGGGTTTTTTTAATGAAAACCATTGGAACTGGGAATTGATTGTCCTGGACTACACCTATGAGCTGTGAGAGCACAAGCTGAGCAGGGCTGTGTGGGAGCTTCTGCTTGGGACTTTCTTGCTAGAGGGATGCTGGTGGCCAAAGAAGACCAGCAGCTCAGGATGGGGCAGCATCTCAGCAGGAGAGACCACCCAGGAGAGGTTATTTCAAGATCAGTGAAGGATGAGGAGCAGGAATAGCTGCCGGCAGACCTGCTGGGTACCTTTGTTTCCCACATGTAGGACATGATAATAGATGGTATCCTCTAAATTTCTGATCCTTTCTATGAGTTTTCAGTCTCCAGCCTCTTGGTCAGTCCCAGTTTGCTGTTCCAACCCCATAGCAATTATTCCTGACTCCCACTCAGAGAGGTTGCAACCAGGTCATCTATTCCTTGGGTAATGCTTATAATTCCTTTATTGCTCACTTCTGCAGAAGCCTTGATGCTCAGGAGTATTTTACCTCCTTCCCTGCCTTTTGTCTGTTACTGCTGTGTTTCCTTGTGTTTGCCTGACTTTGACTTGTCATGTGGCAAATCACATGAAAACAGCTGCAAACAAGATGGGCTTTAAAGAATTGCCCCTTAAAAATAGCTACAATGGTGCAGGATATTTGGAAAAACGTGATGTATGTATGATACTTGACGTGATGTAGTTCAGCTTGCAAAGCAGAAGCAAAGAGGAGGAAAGAAGGGGCAGGATATCCATGTGGCAGTGAAATGAAGTTGTTGCAGGAGAACTGACTGGGGCGGGAGAAGAGGCTGCTGAGTTATGTCAGGAGCAGTGGCTTGGATAGGGGAAAGTGCAGGAAGGCCAGGCAATGATGGCTCAGCTTCAGTAGCACATCTCATGTGCTCATCTCAACAAGTGTTTGGCTTCGTGTATGCAAGGAACTCCAGGGTGATTCTGGGTGCACGTGTTCATGGAACAGGTGTGAAAAGAAAACTGGGATAGGAGCTTAGAAAATACATTTACATGAATGGCTGTAGCTTTATTGTGCCAGTGCTAGCAATCCCAGGAAGTTGCCCAGCTTGTTCCTTGTGCTGCAGAGGAGTGGTGCCACTGGGCCCAGAGTTGGTGCTGCTGATGCGACCACTGAAGCTCGAAGTGCCAACTCCTCCATGCAGATCCTGAGGCCATGTGGAAAGGTTCATCTTCCTTCTGCTGCCCTAGCACAAGAGAAAATTCCCCCCCACCAGTCAGGCCTAGTGCTGCTGATGCACACAATCTGAGAAACCAGATAAATATAAGCATCATCTAAACCAAGCCAAGCCAGGAAGTGTTAAGCACTGTATGGGCCTCCCAGTGCCTTTTCCAGTTCCTTTTTCTTTTGCAGGGAGCAATCTTTTGAAAGGATTTTAATTAGTCCATGAAGGATAAGGGCAGGAGTCCTTTCTGCAGTGTCCCTCTGAGGTGCCCTGGCCATGAGCTGGCAGCACATTTCTGGTCAAAGGCAGCCTTGCTGCTTTGCTGTGTTTTGCAGAGCATCTTTTTTCTCTCCTTTTAATGCAAGTTTTCAGCTGTTCATATTCTGATCACACAGGAGAAGCTATTTTCTGCAGCAACAACTTTCTGTTCTGGCTGTGCTCAGGCAACTCTGGCCTGGTATTTGATTATCACAAAAAAAAAGAGGCAGAGAAAAAGATGGTTCTCTAGGACGTACATGAATGAATTTGAAGTATGTTGGGGCTTTTTGATTGGGATTTTTTTGCAATTCATCTTGGGGAGCTGCCTTGGGCAGAGGAGCCACAGCTGCTTTCAGACCTGTCTCCAGGAATGGAGCTGGAAATCACACTGAGGCTCATGTTAGCTAGCGTTCTGTGTCTGCTTTGAGCACTTCTTGTCAGTCCAATATCTCCTATAAGAAGCACCTAGAGAGTCATAAATACTGTAGGATACTAAGCACTTTCTGCCCTCATTAAAGATGGATATGAAAATGTGTGTTTGTTTTGTAGAGAAAGCTTAAGGGATGTGTAAAATGCCATTGCAGAAAAGTCATGTAGTTATTTACTTCTGCCTGAGATAAAGGCATGGAAGATGTGGGACCTAAAAGCAATGAAGGAAAATAACATAATGCAATATCCTATTGATCTGTGGAATTTTCTACTGCTTAAAGACGATGGCGCCACAAGTAATGTTTGTAGTTGTACTAACTAGAATTAAAACAATTATAGGATGGAAACAAACCATTACAAAAACTCCTTAGGGCTTAAAGCGTTCTGCTTCTTGCTTATTGGCTGACAGAGTCCAGGGGCTTCTGCCATTCCTGTATAGTACTGCAGTGCCCGGTTATATGTGCTCTGAGTGTTTTGTGTCTCACTCTGGAGCCACTGGTAACATTTTCCTGGGCAGGGTGAGTCCAGGTCCTTGGCTGGCAGAAATCGATGTAGTGCTGCTGACTCTGGAAATCACCTGCCCCTACCACAGGCTCAGCCAGCTCCCTCCCACCCCAGTATGTGGCTACTACAGCTTGGTCAGAGAGTGAGAAAACTATGTTTTCCCAGGATTGGCTTTTGTGAGGCTCTGAGCAGTCCTAGCCCAAACAATGATAGCTTTTAGTCTAAACAACATGCAGGTGCTGTTCTTTCTTACTGTCTATCTTTTTGTTCTAAGACATTGAGCTGGCCAGCCAACCAAGTAGAATGTATAAAAGAAGAAGAACTTGTAGTAAAAGTAGATTTTCTGCAAACCCAGCCTTTGGAGTCAGTGTCTTTTGTTACGATAACGGTAACACCAGTACCAGTAGGGAGCTCACACATGAAATAAAATCAGAATATGTCTAGCTAAGAGGGAAAGAAATGAAGGAAAACCCTGCTTCTGCTAGGGGGATAAACATCCTGGCATCCCAAAGCAAGCCAGGAAACAAGGTGTTGAGACTTGGATAGCACAAGGTAGCAGGGAAGGTGTGGTGTGATCAATAGCACCATTACAATAAATAAATTATTCATTTTAATTATGGTGCATTACAGAGCTGCAGTGGAAAGCATTTTTCATAATTCCATGCCCTAGTTAATACATGGCTGTAAT
Organism: Irena cyanogastra; assembly: GCA_013397155.1. Taxonomy (NCBI): domain Eukaryota; kingdom Metazoa; phylum Chordata; class Aves; order Passeriformes; family Irenidae; genus Irena; species Irena cyanogastra. The sequence goes on along the minus strand of VWZV01014408.1, from coordinate 79,719 downwards.
CACTAGCCCAGCAAACCCAGGTGACACATAGAATCTGTGTGAGAGCTGAGGGATAGGCAGTAGTAAGGACACAGCTCGACTTTTCCCTGAGCACCATTGCTGTGGGCACTAGAACAGCCTACTTTGAAGATTCTGCTTGTTGTGGTGTGTTGTTGGGTTTTATCGAGTTTCCCCCTGAGCTGTAGCTGTGTGCCTTCGAGTTTTGTCATCTCTCTGCAGCCGCGCCCTGGGTCTAGAGAATTCCAGGGGTCTGTCGAGGAACTCGACAGGTTCTCAGTTTCTCACTCCTCTTTTTATTCATTTTATTATTTACTGAAGTTCCTTTTGTTTTGGGTCACCTCCCCCTACCCCTGATTGGTCCCACGCTTGTACCCTTCTCCTGTCCCCACCCCTGTTTATAAGATGCTGCACAGAGGAGAAAACTCACTTTTTTGTAGGAGCTCCTGCTCTCGACAAAATAAACTAGAGTTGTACCCCACAAAAATCCTCTTTTCATTTCCTTGTCACTGCCACGCTTCTGCTGAAGACAAGGAACCACGAAACCAGAGAAGCTACTGAATTGTACCCGTTTGTGCTGGATCGGAGCAAGAGCTAACTGGAACGGGATGCACAGTCCCTGAAGCTGCATCTGAACCCCAGCACATCTGCTAAAATACCTTTTATTTCTTCTTTTTTCAGGATAAAGAGAGGGTCAGGTTCTTCAGAAGTTGGGGAGTGGGCTCCTGGCCTCACCACCCTCACAGAGCTTCCAAGGTACCCATATCCACGCTGAGCACTGAGATGCCTTGCTGCTTGTTTGAAGTAATATGTAACAATTCAGATTATTTCTTTTCAGGATGCAGCAAAGTGTCCATTACACTTCAGGCCAAATATATTTTCTGCCATTAAATAAGGAAAAAAAAAAAACCAAAAAAAAATCCAGTGACTGGAGGAATCAGGGAATTTTTTTCATGGGAAGATTTGACTGCTTTAACTTGCATTAAAGCTGATCAATGAGGGCTCATGTTGCATCATCCTTCATTAAGAGAAATCTGGCTCACACGAATTGCTTCTTCTCTAGTGATATGTCACTTCGACAGGCAGGTCTTGGAGACCACAAGGGGATTTAAAAACAAGCCCCCGAAGTTACTCCATCAGCCCTCTGTGAAGTGATGCATAACAGTTATTAATGAGAACAAGGCAGACCACAAAAGACTGATGGCTTTCTTCCTGCATCCCCATTTTCTTCCCCTAACCCCAATATCCATCTGTACCCTTGGATCTTAAACAGTCATTAATCAGATCTGTGGGTCTTCTCTTCACAGTAACAAGTGGTCAGGAGGCCAGAAGGCAGCTGAGACTTGTGCTACGGACTTTCACTCAGGTAGGGAAACAGGCTTCAGTTAAACACTCATAAGACTGGCTGTGGAAAAAAGCCTTAAAATGTGTCTTCTGGGTTTTCAGCACATCCAGGAACAGGCACCCATAAGGTGCCGTGTCTTTATCCACCAGCCCAAAAATGTGTTGGAAATATTCCTGTCAGAGCCAGGTAAGACAATTTCCCTTTCAGTTCCTAATATCCCCTTATGTTGCCATAATACCTTGTTTTCCGTGTTTACTTGCTTTTCTAAAAAGAGACCCAAAGGCAGGTAAACAAAATCCTTTGCCCATTTGACTCCCTTTCCTTCTCATGTGATACTTCAGCACAGCTTTGAATGAGGCTCTGGTATCAGCCCACAAGGATTTCTGCTGGCTCTATAGCGCAGTGTTTGAGTCATACTCTAAAAATAGCCAGGAAAATGTCAGCCCAGACAAAGTCATTGTCTGATTAACAAGGAAGTTTCACAATTCTAGTTATGTCCAGATATGCTCCTGATCTTAACTATGGAGCTGGGCTTTTTAAAAATAAATAAATATATAATAAATTATGAGTAGTGAGTTTTAAAAACCCCAGACTGTTAGAGGTAATGGAGAAACAGATTTCTTTATCCTCCCCAGGAAAGTACATAATTAGCAAAGGGCTAGAGGGATGGTCTTGCTGGAAATGCAGTGTGTCCCTTCTAGCAAGAAAAATGAGAAATTATAAACTGGACAGGGCTAAAATTTAAGCAAATCTTTTGTCCTTGAGGGCAATTGACTGGTCTGTGTGGAAGTAGGAATGGTCTGGGGACAACCATAAGCCAGGGACATGGTGGAGTATCAGCCTCGGTGCCTGTGCCCAGCTGAGGGAGCTTGTCAGGCAGAGGAGTGTGGAAAGCCCCTTGCTAGGAGGAGTTTCACTTGCCCAAAGGGACAGATCTGCATTACCAGGACTGATGCAGTTAAAATCTCCCTCCAGCACCAGTTGTGCAGTGTCATCCAATGCAATGGATGAGCGGCTGATCTCTGAGCTGTGGTTAGGCAGGGGAGCTGGAACAGAAGTGCCAATGGAGGCAGGGGAGAACATCCCAGTGCCAGAAACATCTATCTGCTGCATCCTGTGCCTGGTGTACCTGAAAGCGAATCTGACAACAGCTCCAACAAGAGTCTTGGAAAATAAATAAAATTCATCTTATTTCTCTAAAAGCCAATGTGGTGCCAGAGCAGGTTGAACCACTGCAGCAGCAGCCTTTGGAGGCCACATGTCCCTTGGGCCAGGCACACCAAATGGTTTGTGGTCCAAGGGTGGTAGAGGCAGATCTGAAATACCTCATCTGGAGAAACAAGGGAATGAATTGAGAGTGAGCAGACTGGGCACTGGTGCCTGACAGCTACTGCCAGATAATGCTTTGCTGGCAGTTACCTGTTCCCATCAATTAATTCTGGAAAAGTCTTTGCTCCTTGTCTCTGATTTCTTACATGGGACTTAGCCAAAGGCTGCTACCCATATGGGCAAGGGGAGAAGAAAAGGCATACTCAGATGTGGCCAAGCTGTTAGAAACAGCAAGGACAAGGGTGGGCACGCCAACACCCTATCCAGTAAATTGGTCTGCTTTGTGTGCCAGGCAGGAAGCATTGCTTTGCTGCAGCTTTGGCAGTCCCTTCACATCCCCTTGTGAGCTCCTCACCAGTGTCCAGAATACTGGGAGTCAGGACCAAAACAACAGAAGCATGGATGAGCACACTGCCCCTGCACACAGTCCTTAAGTCATTCATTCAAGTAAATAAGCTTTTTCTATATGCGTTTTCAGGCAGTGTGTATGTTAAGTTCCATGAAAAGATGTCTTGCTAGGGCTAGTAGCTAAACAAAGTTGCCATTAACGACAAGGAAGAGAGGGGGAAAGCTTTTAGCCTGATATTTCTGAGGTGCTTTCCTCTAAAAGAGGAAGGAAATGTGACTCTGACAGACCTCATCATGCTTGATGCAGCACAGCAGGATGCTCTCTGCAGGTACATCCTCGAAATAGCTTTTCCACCTCAAAAGTAATCACCTTCTCCCTGCACATCGCAAATCTGGTGGGCGCATGAAGGTGAAATCACATAAAAGAAACAATGCTGGAGTGGGGTCTCCCTGTGAGATGTCCTGATGCCTCCATGGCATGGATGTGCCCCTGCATCCAGCTGAGTAGATGCTCATGCGGATGCTGGGACAGCCCTGGCATCATTCTTTGAGCTCATCCTTTAAAGACTGAGCCATGGTATTGCCTGAGTCAGTGGGTGGGAGAGATGGGGGGCACCCATTAGAAAAGGGGTCACATTGACACACAGTGGTGCTACAGGGGTGTCCTGACTGATGGCTGATGTTTTTGTAGGAACAGGTTCTCTGCCTCCACACAGGTTCTTGTTCCTCCTGAGCTCACTGCCTCACTCCTTTGAAATTTAAGGTTGCTGACCCATGGAGGACCTATCTTCTTGTCAGCTTGCTGACCCTCAGCTGCTGGGCATGTGTCTTGGTTTGAAAAGACAGGTGTCTGCTAAGGAAGGCAGGAGCCTCCCCTGAAATGGAAAATGTAAACCCCATCCCTCCAAATCATTATAATTTTGAAATTAAGAAGCTCTCAGGCAAAGATATGGGAGTAGGAATAACAGTTCTTTATTAGGAAAAATAAAAATGCAGTAATACAAAACAGCGCTGACAGCCAGAATACAACCTGACGCCCTGTTGGTCAGGGTGTTGGCAGCAGTCTGATTAAATGGTGGCTGCTGTCCTGGAGTGACGGATGTGCTTCTGTTGAAACAATGAGCCTCTAGAAAGGATGTAGGTTTCTCCAAAGGTCCACTGGTGATGTAATTGGGCCTGGTCCTCCTCTGGGAATCCAGTGGAAAAAAAAAAGCTGATCCTCTGGGAATCCAGTGGAAAAGACTGACTGGTGTTCCAAATCTCATATTATCTATAGGTAGGAATGTTTGGCTCTTCCCCCTGGGCAGAGCATCTGACAATGGAATGATGTAATTTTATCAGTCATGCAGTGAGACTCAATGACCCATTAACAGAAGATATCTCCCTGGAGAGAGGATGGGTCACGGAAGAGATAAAGAAAATTGGCCCACTTGGTTTTAACAGGTGGCCCAATTAACAGAAGATGCCTGCCTCACCTGGTTCTAACAGATGGCAATAGAATACACACCCCCAGCCACATTTTGCATTTGCAACCTTAGACAGCATGCCCAACAGTCAGGATGTGCAACATGCTCTCCTGGATCTCTCCTTTGCCAGACAAAGGTTTCCATTTCTTGCAGAGGAAGGATAACTCCTCTCCAAATGCACCTCCCTCACTGTGCAGTGAAAAAAGCTTTATGCGCCTCAGTGAAAGAAGAGAGCACAGCTTTGTTGACCCTGTCTCCAGGTATCTCTGGTTCACAGTGCCATAGAAAGGTATATTTTCATGCTAAGTGGAGTGGTCCCCCTTTTCCAGCTCCTACCCAGGCCTAGGTGCTATTGGAGATTGAAGAGAGGTGGGCAAACAGCAATGTGCTTCTCAAAGAGGATGTAGAGATGGAGGTGGGTAGATTGCTTAATGCACTCTGAAATCCAGATCCAAAGGAGCAAGGGCAAGGCTGTGGATCAAGCCCATGGAAGTGACCTGTCTGTTGTTTGAAGTGATGTAATTGTTAAAAAGAGGTTTAAACATTCAAAGAGATTAAGTATTTCAATTTTTCTCTGATGCTGCTTACCACTGAAATGTATGCTATGAGAAAGAAAATATTTCTGCCAAGTGACTTGTAAATAAGTATTCTTTCACAACCTCTGAGCTTTAGCACATTTATTTTTATAAGCTGGTTAAATGTAAATTAGCAATAATGTTTCCCTGATTTGTCAGTCTTTCCTCCTGCACTGAGGACAATGGAGGTACAGCAGATAATGGGGAGTGCAGCAGTTTATCTGTGCTAAGAGAGGCCTCTTCCTTCTCAATTGTTGGGACGGATGAAAGTTTGACAAGAAAGTTTAACAGATATGTATGCTTGGCAGAAAGTTTTCTGAATGTAGAATCTGAGAGAGAAATAGAGATGGAAGCAAGTTTTGATATAGAAGAATAATAGATGTATAAATTGAGAATTGCTGAGCCAGTCTTACTGGATAATTAAGAAGGCAAAGGGTATGTTGGTTGGAAGGGGGGTTTTATGACTTAGAGCAAAGGATAAACTGACCACAAACAAAAATATGTTTTTACCAAGCAGAAAGATTCCATAGGCAAACAAGTCTGCCAATGTTGCAAGTAGAAAAAAGTCTAAGAATTTTCCACTGCAAAGAAACTGAGAAACAACTTCTAGCTTAAACTGTAACATACTAACTTTTAGTGATTAGAGAATAGTAACATGAATATGTTAATTATAGTAGTTATGATAGGCTGTAGGTAATAGTAAAGGTATAAATTGGTTGTTATGTATTAAGATGCTCAGCAAAGTATATAATGCATTGTAACCAAAATTAAAGAGTCTTCAGGCGTGCCTGCAGCTGGAGCTGACAGCTGGAGGTACAGGCTCTGTCAGCCACGACTCTGGACTGCTGTAACATCTTGGATACAATAAACAGCATTTTAAAGAGCTGCCTGGAGTTACGCATCCCTCGCTATGGCTCTTACACTCAATAATCAATGAGTAATTTTTCATGCCATGTTGGTGTCATAATATGCTCCCACCATACATCAGTGCTCCCCTGCACAGTAGCCCCATCTGTCATCCCTCATAAATAAGTTTGAAAGATGTAATTTGTTAACCAGGCAGTGCAGTTTCGTTGAATAAGTATTTCAAGGCCACAGACAATAAAGCAGAGTGAAGCATGAATGCAAATCTCCCCCATAAAAATATCCTACAGATATTTTATACTATTCTGGCCATTACCAGACCACCACCTTCCATGTGAACATGTGGGTAAATATCTGGAAACAAACATGTGGGCACCCCTGGTTACAAAGGCCATTAGTAGAAAGGGAGTGTCCATATTGGCACATGTGGACACAAAATACAGCATTTCAAATATAGATCATGGTAGTCCAGAGACACATCTGAAATATCCCAGCATAAATCTGTTGATGTGCTGATTTGCACCAGGTGGAAGCCAGTGTCTTCTTCCCCATGGTGTCACTCTTTTCACCCTGGTCTGGGGTCTTCTGTAATCAAAGAAAAATCCCTAAATCTTGAAATTATTCCTGCTCTCATGCTCATGAACTAAAATGCAGCTGCTAAAATATAATTTGAAAATAGTTTTAAGAGCAATAATTTTTAATTTTGTCCTTCAAAACCCACATCTACACATGAAAATCAATTTAGGTCATGGGAGGTGTGGGTTTATACTACAATATTTGTAACTGGAGGATTCCTTGGAGCATAATCTTATTCTGAGAGGAAAAAAGTAGTCACTTAATCCAGATTAATATAATTGACTTTCAGACTTAAGCTTGAAGAAGTTTAATTTGTTCTTAAATGTATCTGAAGAGTTTTTTTGGGATAATTACACAGGTTATCCATTACACTGGAGTTCCATTCTTTGAAGAGATTACCAGATTCCACTGATTTATTTTCCCCCCCTACCTTTTGTCTCCTCCTCCTCCTTTTCTAATTACTGTGCTTCAACAGGAAAAAAAACCCCAAAGTAAAATATTTTATGGTCATTATTTTCAATCTTAATTTTGTCTGCTGATTTGTAAAGAGCTACGACCTGTGGACTTTTGTGATAGTTGCTGCCCATGAATTCTTCTGAATGGGAAAGAAAAAACCCATAGGTCATCAGGTTTCTCTTTGGCATTTGACAGCTTCTAGAAGGGGACAAACCAAAGTCATTAGTATGGGTTTACAAAGCTGTTGATAATGCATGTGCATACAATATAATAATGCATCATAAATTAATTCTACAGAGAAACTAATAAAGTTTATCCTTGGGGAACCTTTAGAACAGTACTGAGAATCATTTCAGAGCTTCCAACTCTTAAAATATTTACTTGTTAAAAGACTGGTTGTTGTTAATAGAAAATTTCAGTGTTTTGTACCTAAACTTGTTTCAACCCTGGAATCAATTTAATATATCCGACGATTTACTTAGAAAGGAGTTTGGGAGATTATTTGTGTGTTACTATGTTTATGGACTGCTCTGCATAATTCATAGCTGGTACTTTATGGAATAGTGTTGTATTTTCAAAGGTATGCTTAACTACTCAGTACAGCTAAAGACTAACTAATGCCTCTGGTGCCCTACCTTTTGTGAAACAATTTCATAGTTAGTCATACCTAGAAAAAGTAATGAAAGTGCTGAAAGTGGTTTCCTGTTGTGGTTATATGCCTCTAACAATTCCGCTTCTGGATATTGCACAGAAAAAAAAACCCCACAAAGCAGCTTTTTTGTATTTTAGTGTAGCATATAATACTACTTGAAATGTGTATTTCTTAATAAATTGTTTTGAAAGATTGACTCAATGCATCCTACTTTTTTCTTTTTAAGGCAAAAAAAAGATTTCAAGAATAATTAATTTCAGTAAGGCAGCCATATTGTGCGACATTGCTATCCTTACTAGCTGTGAGATAATGACTTTTCTCCTTAAATCTATTAAGTAAATTATTCCACTTTCAATTATAGGTACATGCATATTTTATTTCCTTTCTGATTTATCATTGCTGTCATCTTTCATTTATTCTGTCATCTTTGGTTTGTTAACTGTTTTTTCTTTCCAAAGGTAGTTTTGACCCTTCTGATATGAAACTCTTTCTGGAACAGTTCCTTTAACTCTTTGTTGTTCTAATGTCTCATCACCATGTTCAGTCATACTTAAACCCTCACCCAATCTATTTTCCTTTCTGTCTTGTGGTGATTTTACGATGATTAGTTTATTTCATGATCATCTGCCTTACACACAAAAATGGTTGTTGTAGTTTTTAGGTGAGTCTGGGGGGAGGGGAGTGATGCCTTATGAAGACTGACCTAGAACAGAGGCTAGACAGAGCAAAAGAATAAAGTAGGTATTTATCAGAAAACCTCAATGGATACACCTTGGGCAGTACGAGAGCCCAGCCAGGGCTGCTCTCAAGATGAACCCAAAATGGTCACAAAATGGACAACTGGTCACAGGGTCTCACACTTTCATAAGTTCTGGTCCATTAGCATATTGGAGTTAATTGTCCAGTTATAGCTTTAGGTTATGATGTCTCACCCTTATGGTTTTTCTCTCTTCAGTCCACTGTTGTTTATGTTCTTGGGCCTGAAATTTGGATCATTTGTCCTTGGTCCCCAGCTAGAGAAGGAATTGTTTTGTCTACCTACTCTGTGAAGAGAGCTTACTATCCCCTAATATGAAGCTCAGACTACACACTAAAGCAGTACAGAATCTGAAAAATATAAAAGCTGAAACCTGAGGCATCAGGGGAAGCCTTGAGGTTCTTCAGTGGGCTTTTCCAAAGCCTCACTTGCCCAGGCATTCAGTGTGGTGTGCAGTCTGGGTTTACTTTTGCTTGGCTAGCTTGTTTGTTTGTTAACTTAGGCAATATTTTTTCCCCTTCCCTGGCCTTGGAGAGGTTGCAGTAGCAATCTTTTGGCAGATTTTCAAAGTGAACTGGACAGTTTGGTTTTGGTCTGAGATCAAAGACCAGTGAGAAAGGTGAGGGGCTGCTCTCTTTCGGTCTCACGTCTCAGAAAACGCTGAGCTGGCAAGAGAAAGCCAAACTGCTTCATCTGCTGTGAAAAGGGTACTGACGCCAGAGATTCACCAGGCTCACATCTGTTTGCCCAAACCACTGCTTGAATTTACTGGGGGGTAAACCGCTGTTGTTTTCTTTCCCTGGCATTTTGGGTTTTTGTTCTGGTATTGTGTGTGCACTTGCAGGGGGGGAAGATCTGACAGTTCAATATCTAGCATTTATTTATCTTTTACTGTGCCATGTGTGCACTCTGTCGGTCAAAAATTGTTGGGTTTTTTTTTCACTTTCTTCCACTACTATTCACTTCTTATTGGAGGAAAGGCATTGTTGGAATCCTTTTTTGTTTTCAGAAGAAACACTCATTCCTGAGAGGTTTTTCTCCTAAACTTGTCTCTGAACCGAGGCACTATCCCACTAATACTGAATTACTCCTTCAATTTCTACATTATTTATGCTCTCCAGGTCACATTGGTTTTGCTGCTTTTGGTGGGTTGGTTTGTTTTTCCCTCAGTGAATAGCATGTCTCTTATCCTTTTCTCTGTAATGGGCAAATGATTATGCCACTCAAATTGGGCCAATGCTAAGCAGCAGGATTAATGGGGAGAAGGCTTTCTGTGTGATTTCTCTTCTGAAGCTATTAATGGTTTTTTGGTGGTTAGTATTTTGGAGTTTTTTTCTTACTTTGAAATTGCGTAGTGAAAGTAGACAATTTCATTCTGCTGTGGTGGAGCAAACCTGACCTTTCTCACATCCCATCATGATGCAGATGAAGGAAAATAATGCAGTTGTAGAGAGGACAGTGGCACTCCTTTGATGCTGTGGGCCGATGTAGTCCTAGACAAAGTATTGAGATTTGCCTCCAATAGAAATTGAAGGAGACAACCAGAAAGAAACCACCCCTAACAAAACAAAGTTGCTTAGAGGAGCTAAGAAATGAGATAGATGTGTCCTTGTGTTAGTGCCTTGCTTTCTGCTCATCACCTGCACGTGTCAGGATCTGTCAGAGTTGATTGCATACACCTTGGTATGAATTGCCAGCGTGTTTTTGTTGACTGAATTCTCCTGTAATGCAAAAATGCAGATAGCAAGGCACTAAAAGAATCTGCCAACATTTAAATGCTGTGATAATTTGATGTGCTGCCTCAGTAATTTAATTTCTTCCCATTTGTTCTTCTCCATCCCTTCTTCCATACATTTCTATTTAGTTGTCTCTCTTTCTGCCTCTGTTTCTATATTTACATATACTTTTATTTTCTTTTCCCTTCAACTTTAACCATTTCTTTCTGTGTTCTTTCATTTCTCTCATCCCTTTCTTTCACTTTCATTTCACAGTAGCCAAGGATGGGTTGAAGAAATTATTCATCTTCCTCCCTCAGTCCTGCACAGGTCACAGAATAGCTCCAAGGCACAGGTTTTTCTCTGACTTCTGATGCTAACAAGTGATTACTTAACACCAGTAATTGTAGCATCGCGTTTTTAAATATTTTTATACTATTTTTATATTTTTGTTTTACTCTGTTTGTACCCCCCCTACTTTAGTGTATTGTTCCTTTTCCCCCATGTTATTGGTTTTCCCCTAGATGTGGATCCCTCCGTGAACATGTCCGGACCGTCCCCTTGTCTCATGTCCCTCCTTCCAACATGTCAGTTCCTTCCCAGGCCTGCCTCTTCTTCCAGAACCTACCCTGTCATTTATGTATCTTTATGACCCTATTGGTTTGCCTGAGTTGCTCCCTGCCTATGTAAGCCCTCATTGGTTTATGTACTGCAGTTCACCACCTATGTTCCACCCCTTGCTGCTTCTCATTGGTTGTATAATGTATCTTTTCATTGTACCCTCCCCAGTTTATAAGTTGCTGCACACCCTGTTGAGTTGCTTTTGGGCTGGACTCTGGGCTTTAGCTTTTAACTAGGGCTCTCTGCTCCAGCCCTTAGCCATGATCTCCTGTCCCTGACCCCTTCAAGGGAAAATAAAGCACCTTGGAACCCAAACAGGAGGTCTCTCCCCGTTTCTTGCCTCTGACCTTGACGCAGCCTCCTTTCTTCCACACAGTCTGCTGCCACGCGCTGTAGAGCTTACCCTGAGACATCGTCGTGGTGCCGGCAAGCCCAGGACAGTGCTGGCCATGGCAAATATTTTGTAATTTTTGTATCTAGACAGGATATGAGCCTCCATCAGGAACATTTTTTGAGTGATTTTGCTATTTCTGCATATGTGTATGAGTAGGTACACTGGAGCTTTATATTAATATGTTTTGGTCCAGTGCCATAAATAAAGGAAAGCCTAGTTTTGCCTTAGAGCAGAACTGTGGGAAGACAATAGGACCTTTCTGGATGTTTGGAAAGCAGACAAGTAATGAACTGAATTAACCTGCAGCTGTGCAGGTTACGGCCATTTAGGCTATGCTAGGTCTATCTCCAGCTCCAAACAGCCCTTCTATCAGGGGCTGGCTGTGTGATGGTAAGGAGACTGGTGGATGTCTTGGTTTGAAAAGACAAGTGTTTGTTAAGGAAGGCAGGAGCCTCCCCTGAAATGAAAAATGCAAACCCCCTCCTTCTGAATTGTTATAATTTTGAAATTAAGGGGCTCTTAGGCAAAGATATGGGAGCAGGAATAACAGTTCTTTATTGGGGAAGAAAATATTTAAAAATAACAAAATAAACAATGCAGCAATACAAAACCACACTGGCAGAGTCAGAATACAACCTGACACCCTGTTGGGGTCAGGGTGTTGGTAGCAGTCCAATTGAAATAGTGGCTGTAGTCCTCCTGGAGTGACAGATGTGGTTCTGTTGAAGCAGTGATCCTGTAGAAGGGTGGAGTTTTCTTCTGGAAATCCAGTGGAAAAGTCTGCCTGTGCTGTTCCAAGTATCAGATTATATCCAGGTAGGAATGCTTGGCTCCTCCCTCTGGGCAGACCATCTCCCAATGGGATGATGTAATTTTATCAGTCATGCAGTGACACTCAATGGCCCATTAACAGAAGATATTTCCCAGAGGGAGGACTGGTCTGTGGAAGAGATAAAGAAAACTGCCCAATTAACAGAAGATAACTGTCACACCTCTAACAGAGGGCTAATAGAATACACACTTATCTTTCTATCCAGGACAGTGGAGAAGCTGTCTGAGCATCCAGACTGCCACTGTTGCCAGTAAAAGTAAGCACTTTCTGTGGAGGCAGAAACACGGATCCCAGATTCTCAGCAGCTGCTTGGTGGGAAGCCAGGAGGAGTGGGATGGGGAGAGATCAGCAGCTCACAGCCTGACAAATAGATGGTTTTGTTTGCTCATTAAAATTGTGCTATTTACTGTGGCTTAATTAACAAAGAAACCCAAATGAAGACAGGCTCCTGTAGCTATGGTCATGTAACCACTGGGTTGGATCAGCAGGACTTCTCCATCATTAGAAACAGTAGTGGGATCTGGTTTTTTGCTGGGGAGGCAGGACAAGGTAGCAAAGACTAAAACTGTGCTGATTATAAGCAGAACTAAATGACAGATAAGTCTTGGGGATGGTTTATTAAACCATATCATTTGGTGGGGGGGGTGGGAGTGTTTTATTTTGTTTGTGCCTGGTGGGGTCACTCTGGCACTGTGACTGGGCTTGCCAGCTTGTTTCTCTAGTGCTCTGCTGTTGGGAATCCCAGAGCCAGTGCATGCCACACCAGCACCTGGGAACACCCTCATTCCCTGACAGAGGCTGCCCCCCTCCGCACAGCCTGGACCCAGGGACCAGCCAGCACCTGTGATAAACACTGGGGAGCCCCTCCCGGCTATGTATGGGAGTCGGGCTGCCACTGCTGGCACCATTTCTTTGTTACTGCTCCAGGTTTTTGGTACACTGTAACTCACACCCCTGCCCTGCTGGGACACCCCTGGGGTTCCAGCTACAGCTTCAGATTTTTTGATACATCTCATCTACCACTCTGGGCTTTTTCTCATCCCAGCTGTTCCAGCTTGCTGCTTCCAAAGTTACTACTACAGCTCCCTTTTCTATCCAGAGCTGGGGCACCAGGATTGGCTGCCCCTGTGAGTTTGTAAATGAAGTCCCTTATCCATCCCAGCTGAGCCGCCATGACCATGTGGAGAGGTGGCTGAGCTCGCGCCACAGCGCCCCCTGCAGCCGTGGGGGAATCATCACACCCACCCTGCCCGGCCAGGAACCACCAGCGCCCCTGCCGGCCGTGACCGTAACTGCACCGAAGGGGAAAGCGCCCGACAGCCGAGAGAAGGCTGCGGTTGGGTTTCTGGTTCTGTTCTGTTTGTTGTGCTGCTGTTGTTGTTTGTTTACCTTGTTATACATACTAGGAAAAACAGTTATTCCTTTTCCCATATCTTTGCCTGAAAGCCCCATAATTTCAAAGTTATAATAATTTGAAGGGAAGGAGGTCTTATTTTCGATTCCAAGGGAGGCTCCTGCCTTCCTTAGCAGACACCTGTCTTTCAAATCAAGACACAGATATTAATGTTTTAATTGGATTTTATCTCAAAATAAGAGTTTTAATTTACTTTAGATGTACCTCACAACGGTAGCAAAAATGGTTCAGAAATCTCTCAACTCTTTCTTTTTTTCTTGTATCTGAATCTTGACTTTCCTGTTTGTCTCAGTTCTCAGAAACCTCTAAAACTACAAGTTTCTCCAAAGTGTTGCAATTCAGGACTGTTGGAAATTCTGCCATGGCAGTGTGACCACAGTATGTATACTGATACTTTAGTTTGAAAATAAAATTGGCAAATGATTCTCTGCATACTGACTGTCACATTTTAGTATTGGCAAATGCTTCTTATATGTTGTCTATAAATAAATGCATATGGATAAATAAAGTGTATATCTGTAATTTACAGAAGTTCACATTATGCAAATTAAAAAGTAACACTGAAATAATTTATTAAAATTTTCATAAGCTCAAAATCCTTACCACAAAGGTTGTTTGTGGGTGTCTACACCCCCTCAAGTGTAATGTCTAAAATTATACTTTAAATCAATACATAAGGTTCTTCAGATAGCTTCATGTGCAGTGACAAACAAGATGAGAGTTCAGCTGGGACTATATCTATAAAGTATACTAAGTTGCTGGAAGGTTTAGGAACAGATTTGAGAACATGCAGTATAAAACACAGATATGATCCTCTCTGATACAGCAGATTTCATTTGTATAGTGTTCTAAAGGTCTTCTCTAACACAAATTTCCACCCTTAAAATTAGAAATAAAGCTCCTCCTGCAGACATACTTCTTCCTGACTATTGATTTCTAGCATACATCTGATACATTGATCTCTAAACTAAGAAAAAATGTAGCAGATTTTTAGAACAAAAACTCTTTTAAAATGTCTGACATGTTGTACAAAACACAGCCCCATACTATCTGATATGAAGAAAATTAACTTCACCCCAGCTGAAAACAGCACAAGTTTAACAGAAGTTTCTGTTTTGGAACATATCCACTTTTACACATCTTTTCTGCTACATCAAGATAAGTAAGCATTGAAGAGTAAAAAGATATCAGAATTCCTATAAGACTTTTAACAAAAGGACACAAATCCCTAGAAATGCTGTTATCAAGACCATCTCAGATGTAACAGTCCATGTGAATTGCAAATCAAATGAAGAGCAAAGTAAAATATCAATTGTATTGGAAACTGTTGAGGTAGCCCATGTTGTAGTTCAATTGCCACTGAAGTTGTAATCCCATTGCCATAGTTCTGCATGTGCATGATTTGTCGGCTGTGTGACTTTCTCAACAGATTTCTAATATTTTCCATGACTGCTCTCAGTGACTGTTTTTAAGCAAAGGGGAAAATGTCACAAAATTCCACTTGGTTTTTGAGCTCTACACCACTTGGAATATCCACCTGAAAAGATCCAAAATACAATTTTCTGCAGAAAATTACTGCCTATACATGTAGTCAGCTGCAAAATCTGATTCATTGTAGGTAGACTTTCCTAGGTAGTAGAATAGAAGGGAAATGGTTACAAATGACTGATGAGTCATTTGTAAATATTCCTGAGGGGCGTATGCATTCCTTACTCCTACCAGTACCTACTGGTCCGTTATTCCCTTTCCAAATTCTTCCCATACAGTTCTGTCATTGTTATCGTAAGAAATGACACAGACTCAACAGAAGACTGGTTTGCACAACTTCTCTCTTTGCTTCAAATTCTCTCCTTTTATACACTGTTCAATCCAGCTGGACCAGATTGGTCAATTAATCAATACATTTCACCTGGTTGGCTAATTAGCACAATGACCTTCTTATAAACAATCTTTGAGAAAAACAGAAAATAGGAAAAACAGCGCCTGCAGGTTGTTTATAATAACAAGCTATCATTGTTTATGTTCAGCTGCTTAGGGCCTCACAAACCGATTCTGGGAAAATTAGTTTTCTCACTCTCTGACCAGGCTGTGGCAATCACACAGTTCCCTTGGGACAGGGAGCAACTCCTTCCATAGGAGCCATAGCACAATCACAAGCAAATATAAATTAATTGCCCAGAGCCCACAGTAGAACTTTCCTCCAAGGGGAGAGGAAGCTGTTGTTGTACTCTGAAGTTTACCACAAATTTGGCTTTTTTATATTCAAACAGCCAACTTCTGTAACTTCTGTATTTTTATGAAACTTGCACAATGATATGTGCCCGTACTCAGCCAGGAGCTGTGCAGAAATTGCATCCATGGTGTTGGTTTCTACATTCTTTTGGGTAGACACACTACTGTAATACCAAAATAAGCTACCAGTGTCTTCTGCTTACAGGGAGAAGAGCAGGTTCAAAGAAGGTAGAGGATTCTACTGAAGAAATACCAAATTTTGCAGCTTGGACTCCAGAGGTGAGAAGGATCAGATTTAACAAACAGGCTGAGGGGTGAGTTGTGACTAATGTCACCCTCCTTAATATCTACCAGGTCATGGCAATGTCCCCCTGTAGTGACCTCTGCAACTCTACGTAGCTCAGGAGCCAGTCAGCGCCCACTTGAAACAATATACCTGTGACCAGGCATTTTCTGACTCATTTTCCCTCAGCTACCTTGCTGGAAGGAGGAAAGTTAATCCCAGACACTGAATGGAGATGGGATAGGCCTGAACTTCAAGCCGGGG
>VWZV01014408.1:33986-63590 GCA_013397155.1 Irena cyanogastra | reverse complement strand
GGGGGGGGGGGGGGGGTGGCAGGCAGTTGAACTTTTTGTTTGTTTTGAGTGTAAGTAGAGTAAGCATTCCATGCTGCTTCACCAAATTGATTCATACCTTTTCCCTTCCTCTGATAATCAAAGATTTTTTTATCTCCCTCCACTTAAATATTTTCTTGCAAATTTCTGAAGAAACTGCAGATTTACTAAGGGTTCAGTAGACATCACACTGGGTACCATCTCATCCCAAAGTTACAGATGTGCATTTCAAAGCCTCTTTTGTCCACACCTTTTTGGTGAGTGCTGAAATATACCAGGTTTTTTATCTACAAAGTCAATAATAATAACAATAAAAACTTCCATTTTTTCTTCTTTTAGGTTTCAGGAAGCTCATGTATTAGGTTTATATAGCAGGGTGACTTCAGAGAGAAGCTGCCAGAAGCTTCCCCTGTGTCTGATGGAGGCAATGCTAGCCAGCTCTAACATGGATCTGCTGCTGGCCAGAGTAAAGCCCATCAGCAACAGTGGCAGCACCTCTGGAATAAGAGGTTTAAGATGGGGAAAAATCTTCAACTGCACAATTGCAGCTAGAGAGGAGAGTGAGTGAAGCAACACTGTGGGTGCTAATGTCAGTGAAGGAGGAGGAAGAACCAGGTCAGTGTTGTTTTACATGGCTTGTTCAGAAAATTAGCTGAAACTAATTCATCTACTTGGGTTTTTGCAAGGCTATGTAGAACTACTGCAATGGCAATCTTCTTCTAAATTAGAGCAAGTACAATGACATTATTTATGGGGGATTTTAACATATTCCACTGCAAATGATGCAATACTTTCAAAAGAAATCAGCTCTTCATATTTCAGTATCTTAACTAATCTTGGTGCTGTCCTATTATTTTCAATAAACAGGCAAGTAAGTGGTAAACAGTTTATTACCCATCATTTAGATGTCAAACCAAGCATATTTTATCAGCATTTCAGCAACTATCTAGTTCCTTCATGAACATGTAACAGAAGTTTTTAAGTGTCAATTCAGATACCAGCTGCCACATAATAATTTTTAAATTATTTAGTCACAGAAACATCTAATATGAATCTAGATTCACTGATTGCACTGGAGTTGCATTATGTGTTTCTTATATTTTGTAAGCAAGTAGAGAACATCTCAGACACTTAAAGATAAAATGAAAAAAAACCAAACAGTACAATAACTTGCGAAATACTTAAGGTAATGATTATTCAACTATACTGCATTTGTCCCAATAAATAACTACAAATTTACTTAGCTCTGTGTCCTGGGTTTCAAGATGTGGGTGGGGTTGTGTATTCTATTAGCATGGGAGGTGGGGCAGGTATCTTCTGTTAATTGGGCAGTTTTCTTTATCTCTTCCACAACCAATCCTCCCTCTGGGGAGATAGCTTCTGTTAATGGGCCATTGAGTCTCGCTGCATAACTGGTAAAATTACATCATTCTATTGGGAGATGCTCCGCCCAGAGGGAGGAACCAAGCATTCCAGCCTGGGTATAATCCGAGATTTGGAAGACCACAGGCAGCCTTATGCACTGGATTCCCAGAGGAGTAGCCTCTCCCCACTGGATTCCAAGAAGAGCAGCTTCCTTCTCCACTGGATTGCCAGAGGAGGACCAGGCCCATCTACACCACCACTGGACCTTCAGAGGAAAACTCCACCCTTCTACAGGATCACTGCTTCAGCAGAACCACACCTGTCACTCCAGGAGGACTGCAGCCACCTTTAATAGGACTGCTACCACCCCCCTGACCCACAGGCTGTCAGGTGGTTTGATTCTTGGTTTTTTGTTGGTTTTTTTTTTTTTTGTTTGTACTATTGCGTTTGTATTTTTAGTTTTCCTAATAAAGAACTGTTATTCCCATTCCCATATCTTTACCTGAGAGCATATTAATTTCAAAATTATAATAATTTGGAGAGAGAGGGTTTACATTTTCCATTTCAAGGAAGGCTCCTGCCTTCCTTAGTGGACACCTGCCTTTTCAAACCAAGACACTCTGTAAATCCTTTAATATACAAATGTTGAAATGGATGGACCAGTATGTTGGCTTTTACTTATTTTAGCAGGTAGGTTTATTCCTCATTTTTCATGAAGTGTTGCCTTCCTAAATTATTTCACATCAGATGTGCACTCTATTTTAGGATAAAACAGATAACAAAACTAGTGTAGAGAAAAGCAAGGAACTTCATCAGAGGGTAAACAAAATTTATTCTGAATTTAAGGATTAACAAATCCAACCACATTAAGAATGGGCAATGTTAATAAGTCTTATGACACATATCAAAGTATTTAAATTCAGGTACTTAGCATAAGTAATTAATGAAGGGATTCTGGGGCAAGTAATTACTGGATATTACTACTATTAAAGCTAAATTAAGTCCAGTATTTCTCTGTTGTCCAATATAACTTATGTTGTTCCTCAAGAAACCTGTCATCTCCAACTGGTTAAAATAGTTAATTACATAAGCATGTAATGAAACCATCACAATCTTTGAAAGAAATTTCATTCCTTGCCAGTATTTGTCTTCAAACGGTCTCACTCATGTCATGCTAAAGAAACTGTGCCAAGGAAGCTGTTGGCTGAACTGGTTTGGTAATTTCTCATCTGCCTGGTTGCTGGTGGCTCCAGAAGGTGCCAAAAGGATGCTTCAAGATATATTTCAATTACAGAATTTTAGAAAAAGGGCCAATTCTGCTGTTACCAAGATGTATACCACCTTTTTTTCTCCTAGCATTGCACTGAAACATGGTAATCATGATTTTTTTAGGGCACTGTTATATTAAAATATCAGCTGTCATCAAATGTTTGTTGGCTTTCCATTTATGTTAGTAATACTGGCCCAGCTGCATGTCATCTCCTAAGGTTTATTCAAAGAGCTGTTTTTCTTCTCAGCTTTATCGTTGTCAGCTATGTTATCATAGGAAATTTAATAACTTCTTTGGAGTTTTCATTCTTAAACCTTTTCTATTTTCATTCCACTGGAATACAAATTCCAGTATATAAAGGTGTTGGAATTCATACATTTATCTGTATAGTGATGCAGTTTCCACATTTAAAAACAAGCAGCTCTATTAATTAGCTAGTTGTTGCAGTTTGTGGTGGTGGTGGTGGTCACAATCTTCCCTGAGCGCTTCTTCCACCAACGGGTGGAGCCACAAGAGCACCAGCACCCCCCCACACACGCAGCAGCTCAGCAGTGAAGACACAGGAGGGTCCAGGCATGGAGTTCCAATGTACTTTATTTCAGGCGACACTGAAGAGGTCCAGGGGCCAAAGACAAAGGAGAGTCGAGGGTATAAATACAGGGAAAGAGGATGCAGTGAAGAGCATCAGGGATCCAATGGTTTGAGGGCTCAGGGGCAGTACACAGGGAAGGGACCAATAGGGATTGCCAGGGTGGATGGGCGGGGTTACAAACCAATGGGGTAATAGGGAAGGGAGAACTTTCTAGGTCATGAGCGTATAAGGGTGAAAGGGGTAGGGAAGGCCAACAGGCCAATAGGGAAAACAAAACTGGGATAAATTAACATAGTGCTGCAGGGCACCATGGAGGAAGCCTTCTGTCTCACCCTAACAACAGGGTGGTGCCCAGAGCCTATGGGGCATCTCTCCAGGGGATTGCTACTGTCTTTTCTCTTGTAGGCTCACAAGCCTCCACATCTAGTTAGGCTTGACTAACTACGGACTGGTTAGTCTATCACTGGACTTTATTATAATCAGAGAATAATTAATCTGCCACAGTATTAAGAAATACTTCCAGGCTGAGAATATAATTGTTCTTGTGCAGTCTTGTGGAAGCTGGTCATGTCAAACAAAGCTTGCTTCTATTTTGGCAGGGTGAAAATTTGGTCAATAGAAATAGTAGAGTTGGTATCGTATGTCTGAATTTTGCTGAAGAAATTTTAATTTTAATGACAGATTGTATATAAAATTGACTTGGTCATAACATCTGGGTGTAAAACAAACAGAGATATTGGAGAGTAAGGGAATAATAGTGTGTGAGAAAGCTGGTAGGAGTCCTTGTCTAATTTTAATATTCTATATGATAAATTCTTTGCTAAAGAATCTTTATTGCAATTTTTCTGAATGACACAAATTGACAAGAAAAATAGTGATGTAAGGTCATTGCTATATCAGGACTTGGATCACTCTTGGATCTGCTCTAAGCCTAGTGCTTATGTCCACAAACCAGCCACAAGGCAGAGTGTGTCAGTTATAACCAAAATAGGGACCACTGCTTTGGAAAGCTTTTTGACAAAAT
The DNA here is from genome assembly GCA_013397155.1 of Irena cyanogastra. Classification (NCBI taxonomy): domain Eukaryota; kingdom Metazoa; phylum Chordata; class Aves; order Passeriformes; family Irenidae; genus Irena; species Irena cyanogastra. Next base: position 59,321 of record VWZV01014408.1, on the reverse strand, counting down.
GCTCAATGTATTCCCAGTGCAGTGCTGTGTAAAAAAAAAAAAAAAAAAAAGATTCAGACATAATGTCTCTGAACTAGCAAAGACTTTGCTTCTGTCAAAACAAAACCAAAACTGCAAAACTGGTAAAGCTCTGTTAGCTCTGTTAACATACGAAGTCCATCTCTGACACCTACACTCCAGAAATTACCAGAGTTCACAAGATGGTGTGGACATGAAGGAGAGCTGGAAACTGTGAGTCCTACCCAACACATCTCAGGAAGCAGGGTAGTCCACAAAAAGATGCGTCGGCTGTGGACAAGGACCTGCCTTACCTATGGAGAACCTGGAACACCAACAGGGCTTTATGAAGAGTGAAGTGGTCAATATGACACCTAAGGGGAGTTAAATATAGGGAAACACTTTGTAACAACTAGTAACAAGTTGTCTATTCGTCATGAAAGAACAGCAAAATTTCACACATACACACGCAAAAAAAAGCCTAAGAAAGCTGTCATTCACAATAAAAGAAATGGTAAGTGGCATACTGAAGAACAGCTGTCATAATCATAGAGAATTTTTTAAAAAGTGCATCTCAGAATATGAAACTGTTTTATTTAACCTTCCTTGGAAAGGTAGATTCCTCATCCAGACTGAAAGCTTGCTGCCAGTTTGTTTCTCCAGAACATATATACCTGTTTTTCCAACCTAAGCAAGGTATGCATCTCTCAAAGATAATTTTTCAAAATTTTGATATTTTAACTTTGCTCCTAGTCAACTGAATGGCTGTCTTGAACCACTAGCAAATGCTATTTGGCTGTGTCTAATGAAGAGATCCATTGTAAGAACGCCTTCTGGGGAATAAATTATAAAATGTCTGCTTTATTTCATCTTTTTTCTGCTTAAGGAATGTTACTATCCATTAGTATGATGATATTACACAGAATGGTTGTCCTTCTAGAAGCATGTTTATTTTCTTCCCTGGGAGGTTTATAATATGTTATATGAAATAACTCTTCAGTTTGTATTGATATCTGCTCCTGATTTCTTTATTTTTCAAAAATTAATTACACACATTATAGTTTTAAATGTAGTGGCACAGAGAACTTTAAACAGTTCCATTCAGTGTTAAAACCACACTGAGGTTCCAACTTCATACTTTTTTTCAACAAAATATTATAAAACATGCTGGGGCACATATTCTTTTCTTTCCATTTCAGATTTTTCTAAATCTCGATTATAATTCAAAGGACTGACCAGAAGTTCATGATTTTGTTCCTGTCATGGTTTGACACTGGACAAATTTCAGGCACCCATGAAAGCTGCTCATTCACCCTCCCCTGCCACAGCTGGACAGAGGAGAGAAAAAAATTTAATGATGGAGTCATGACCTGAGATAAGGAAGAAAACACTGTAAGGGCAAAACGGGCTCAACTTAGAGGTACAAAGTGAATTTATTACTAACAGAGTCAGAGGAGGATAATAAGAAGTAAAATAAGCCCTTAAAAAAACCACCTTTTTTCCCCAGCCCCTCTCTCCTTCCCACCAACAGCACAAGGGGACAGGGAGATGGGGGTTTTGGTCAGTTCATCACTGGAGCTGTTCTTTCACTGCTCTGGGAAAGGGTGATGAGGCTCTTCTGCATTTCCATTCAAAGGTGCAGCAGCCTTCTTCAATGATGAAGATGAACATTCTCTGTGGTGCAGTGGTACTGAGAGCAGAACTGGCAATTTTTAAGTGTACATCAGGGACAGACACCTCCCCCTCCTGAACTCTTTACCTACACAGTAACAACCACATGACTGCTACCTCAGATGAAAAGTAATTTCTCCCAGGACCATGTTTCTGTCTTCACATGATGGACACTGAGTACCAGCTCCATGCCAGCATCAGCTGATGAAAGGCTAGACTCTACTATATAAAGTACAGCCTGCATGAGCAGTTTGTGCCCAGAACGTGACTTTATCTGGTCTTTGCAGCTTAATTTAGCCTTATCAACATCTTTAAAAAAACCCAAAGATACATATCTGATTGGAAAGTTACAATTTTACACCTAAAGGGAGGTCATTGTGTCCAGTCCTTTACTGACAACTTGGAAACCAAATTTCTACAAGGGTAGGAAATGTGTTATCTATACAGACTAGTGTTCCCTTTGAGTATGCTTTATTCTAGGGCTCTTCGGGTCCTCAAAAATTACCCCCACCTTTAGCAGTAGGCACAAGGTGGCCGTCAGCCACAGAGGTGAACTTCAAACATAGTGTGGGGCATGGCAGAGAACAGGTACAGAAAAGAGGCTGTGGCAAGAGGGCAGTGTCACCTCCTGTGGTGGATGGCTTCCTTCTGGTGGAGACCAGAGCCTGCTCTTCCTTTTGACATCTAATTTCACAAAATTCTCTGAGCCACATGATGAGAAGGCCAAATCTTTCAAGGCAGGCAGTTAAAAGGGGAATCTTAGAATGGTTTGTGTCAGACAGCACCTTAAAGATCATCTCATTCCAACTCCCTCCCATGGGCAGGAACCCCTTCTACTAGACCAGCACCATTCCAACCTGGCTTTGAATGCTTTAAGGCATGAGGCATCCACAGCTTCTCTGGGCAACTTGTGCCCACTGTCCATTGCCTCTTCACCCTCCTACTGAAGAATTTCTTCCTAGTATCTAATCTACACGTACCCTCTTGCAGTTTGAAGCCATCGCTCCTTGTCCTATCAAAAAGTCCCTCTCCAGCTCTCTTGTAGCCCGTTCAGATAGTGAAAGAGTGCTGTAAGGTCTCCACGAGCCTTCTCTTCTCCAGGATGAACAACCAGAACTCTCTCAGACTGCAGAGGAAACTGGGGACCTCAGAGCTGTATGCAGTACTTCAGGCAGGGTCTCGCCAGAGCAGAGGGGCAGTATCCCCTTCCTCATCTGCTGCCCACGGTGCTTAGGATGCAACCCAGGACACGTCTGGCTTTCTGGGGTGCGAGCGCGCGTTGCCGGCTCGGGTCCAGCTTGTGGTCTCCCGGCACCCCGAATCCTCCCGGGCAGGGCGGCTCTCGGTGCGCGGCTCTTGCCCGCAGTGTCCCTGCAGAGCGATGCCGGGCGCGGCCTCGCTGCGGGTGTGCCCATACCCGTGCGCGCGCTCAGGTGCGGAGGCGCGGAGCGCGCTCCCCACGGGGCGGGAGGAGTAATCGGCAGCGCGCACGGCGCAGCTGCTCACCGGTCCCGCGGGCTTTGTGCAAGAGGCAGCGCGGAAGGGCTGGGCTGGCGTTGGTGTCACCGCTGCGGCGGGAGCTGTCGCCGCCTCGGGCCGCAGCAGCCACCCCTCCGCGCCCGGCAGAGCGCGGGTAGGCGGCGGGGGCCGTGCGGCTGCTGCCTCCGCCCGGTGCCTGCCGGTGCCCGCGGGGCTGCGCCGTCCGCCGCGGCGGCCGGGCATGGTGGCGCCTGATGGGGGCGGTGCGTGCGTGAGCCACCCCTCAGCCCGCTGGGCCTGCTTTTGTCCGCGCCGGGAGCATGTGGGTGAATGCCGAGGAGGTGCTGCTGGCGAACGCGCTGTGGGTGACGGAGCGAGCCAACCCATATTTCATCCTGCAGAGGAGGAAGGGGCACGGCGGCGATGGCGGCGGCGGGGGACTGGCGGGTAAGGGTGGCGGCAGCGGGGCCGGGTCGGGGCCCTCGGCGGTTGCCGGGGTGCGGGGTCCCTAAGGGGCTGGGGCGCGGCTGCAGTGGCTCTCCCCGATCCTGCCGCCCGCCCGAGCTCAGGCGCGTGGAATGAGCCAAGATTCCCGCGCCGATTTACGCACTGGAGCCTTGTGTGGGAGACCACCGGTGACCGATGGCTCCGTACATCAAGGTGTGACTTGCCCCAGGTTCTGGGAGAAATTTCTTGCCGAACCTTTAGCACGCGTTCCGTAAAATAAGACAACGTTGTAATTCAGAAATTTACGAAGACAACATATTTGCTTCGGCTTGTCGGTATTTTCCAGATGTCCTTGTGAAGTATGTTGCTCGAATGCTTTGTTTCCGACTGCTGGCAGCCGGGGATGCTTTTGTAGACGTTTGGGTCACACTCATCTAGGTCTTGATAATACTGTGCATATACATTCATCGAGGTCTTCCACCCTTTCTTAGGCAACGTATATGTATTTATATGAGATTGGAGATACAGAACCCAATGGTGTTTCCATTGGTACTTCTTGAGTTGGTACAGAATAATCAAGCTAATTCTCTTGAAACCTGTCCTTTACTCACAGTGCTTCTTTATGCACTTTCATGATAATTAGTACTTCAGGCTAAGCAAAACAAATATATGGACTGCATCTCTGTTCAGTTCAAGGTCCTGTATATGTTTACTGTGAGATTAAGTGTTTCTTCAGCCCTTCAATGCTCTAGGGACTTGTAAACAGTTCATAATCTAAACTAAGGCACGGCTGTGAAGTGTGTTTTCATGTAGACTGCTGAGATCTTCAGCCAGTGTTGTGTGTTGATAAACTACCTTATTCTTGTGTGGGAAGTGACTAGCAGCCACTCCACATTGGCTGTAGATCTCTAAATTTTTTAACAATCTTTTGAAGTGTGGACAGGATTGATAAATCCATAAAAAACATGTTTTGCCTCAAAAGTTCACCCCTGCTTTGCTTACTGAAAAATATTTCTCAGGCTCTTCTTATATGGATTACCCTGCGGCCTCTCAAGGTTGGAAAAGATATTTTTCTACCTTTCTGACTTTGTTATCTTTGCATTAGAGATGGTTTGAGATAGCCATCAATTTTCCAGTCATTTCTCAGTTATTGCAGAAACAGGTTGAGTGTTTGGGGTTCTATTCTTCAACCTCTTTGCACAGTGCATGCATGCCTAAGTCTTCTTGCAGCCCTATGTGTAATAGTCTGATTGGTGATACCACTTTACAGATGGAGAAAACACTCTTGGAAGATGTTGTCCATGAATGGAAGTAGGATTCATAAATTGCACTCCTCTTTTTTTTTTTTTTTTTTTTTTTTTTTTTTTTTTTTTGTGGAGGCTAGAATTAGCCTGCAGCATTTGGTAGAAATTCATAATAGTTGTTTCTGCATTACTCCTCTGCCTTTTGGAATTTAAAAATTTGTGCACTGTATCCATTGTTTTAGTATGTGAATGAAGTCTGTATAGTCTTTATATGAGTATTTTAAAATCTGCTGTCAGTGTAGCTCTTACAGCCTGTGCTACAAAGCCTGTGCTTTGCCTGGAATTGCAGCTGCTGTGGCATTGAAGTAGTAGCAACAAGTCCATTTCCAGTGGTTTTGTTTGTACAGAAAAGGGCTGGTAAAAAGCTGTAGATTTTTTCAGTATGTTGACAAAACCATAACTAATCAAACCCCTGTAACTAACTAATTTATTAGAGTTGGCAGTATTTAAAGAAATGTATGGAAACTTACCAGACCATGTGCTAAAATGGCAAGAGTTTATGACACAGTGGTCAACAAAAGGTGAGAGAAGAAGGGAGCGAGGGATGGATGTAGTCTCCAAGCCACTCCCAAAGTGACAGGCCCAGTAATAAGTGGAGCTTAGGTTTATTTTTTTTTTTTTCATGGAAATGCTGGAATTTTATGCTGGCTCTTTTAAGAGCTGTGGTCTGCCAGTTGAGGGAGAAAGAAGGTGGAGAAAGTCAGTGGATTGTTCTTGGTAGGAAAAACTGGTTAAAAGCAAGGTATTGAGGGATCTAGCTGATCCTGAGTTAAAGAATAAATCTGCTGACATGTTAAACAGGATACATAATTTGTAGTAATTATAGTATTTAAGATGACCCTTTGGAAGCTTCCTAGATGATACTAATCTTGTGACAAAGGTGGAGGTTGCCTGGTGAAAAATAAAGATGGAAAAAAAGAACTTTTGCTGTGGTGGGCTGGTTTTTTTTTTTTTTTTTCTGCTTTATTACCCTTTCTGTAGTGAAATAATGCTGAAATTTGCTCAGATATAATCTAAGAAGTTAGCCACCCATGAATATGGTATAAAATTTGGCCTAGTTGTTCTGTGGGAAACTAACTTATATGTCCTTGAAGCTGACTCGAAATATTTTATACAAGATTTTTAACTGTGCTAGGGATGATCTCAATTCATATTTGCAAGAGAGGATGTAAATACAGCTGTCTTTTTTTTTTGTGATCTAACTTTTGCTGACTTACATTCCCTCATTATTGACTCTAAGTAATTTGTCTTGAAGAATGAGAATTGGCTTTCGAATTGATGAGACTGTGGGTATGATGACATTAGATGGCTTCGCCATGTAACTTAAGTAGTAGCTAGACAATGAGAAGCATTGATTCTCTGGCATTGCCCTCAAATTTAGGTTTGCCATGAAACTGTCATCAGCAAACTGATCAGGGTTAAGTGTAACACCTTTCTCTCCATCTCTGAACATGGCAAGCTTCTTTTGGCATGTCTCGGTCTAAAGCCAAATATTTTATGTAGCATTGGGGGTGGGTGAAAATACTTTTTGTTGGCTTTATGTTGGAGCAGAAGAACAGTACTCAAGTTATCTGTTCTCCTGGATCCACTCTGAGTGCCTCAATGCTTTGCAGGAAAAGGAGTATCAGTCACTTTGTGGGAAGGGGTGAAAAATCCGCCCTTTCTACACTGGTTCTCTCCTCTTGGCCTTGGTTTATGTGGCAGTTGAACAAAGAAACTCTTATTTAAATACTTGTTTGAACATTGGACATATTCACTCCACTATATTGTATTCTAACAAGTTAGGAGAATGGTGATGATCTTTTAATGTGTTAGAGTGGTGCTGATTATCAAGTCCATAGAAGTAATCTCTGCTAACAAGGCAATCAATAGTTTACTATTAGATCAGTAGTTTATTTCAGAGATACAGCTTTTCTAATAAGCAGTATGGGTCCATTTTTGTACTGAGTTAGGGTCTGGACTAGTTTAAATTATTGTGTTGATGTCATTACTAGTCACATCAGTGAGGCATTTCTTTGTAAGCATGCCTTAATTAAAGGGTTGTTTGGGGTTTATTTTCCTTTTTAACAGAAGAAAATAGAAAAAAATTAAATTGGATCTTAAATTAGATTTTCATAGCTGTTCTGCAAACTCACATTATTTTGTATCACTGCATTAATCTTCCAGGACAAGACTAAAAAATGTACTTTTCTGCTTTAAAAGTATTTGATGGTTGATGAGCTTTCTCAGTAATTAAATTGTTTCATGCCTTGCACATAATGCCATGCCCATATTTTGTTTCTGTGTGACTCTTCATCAGTTGTTTCACCTTCCTTTTGTTCACCAACAGGGAAAAAAGTATTTTCTTTCCTCATATTCTTGCTTTCCTGGGCAACCTGGTAGTTTGGCCTATATGAAATAATTCTTTCTCCAGAGGAATATGGTGTATTTATTTCCACAGCAGCCTGCATCTGCTGTAGCAGAGGCATTTGGACAGAACATGAACCCAGATCTCTACCATCATTTGAGCGCTATGCCCTGTATGACAGTATTACTTTTATGGATATAAAGATCTTGAACATGTCATAAACTTTATAAACAACTAAAAAGCTCATGTTATTAAGTGTATCTTGCATTCAGATGCAACAAATAGATTTTAAAATGTCTCTTAACTGCTTTCTGCTTTACTGTGAAAATGTTTGCCAAGCTCTTCTACTTCTAGACATTATAGTAAGAAATTATTGTACCTGGTAATGGATGGCAGAGCAATGTATTCACTTGGAGCTTACAGGAAGGAAGACTGAGGCTATGATACAATTAGCTGGTGGCTACTGTGCTCCTTTTGCCTGTGTACATTTGTGTGTATGAAGTAGAGATGAAATTCTAAGTGACTTTGTTTAAAATATTATTGTGAGATCTTTGAATCCCAAGGGAAATAAGTTGTTCTTAGCAAGAACCAGTTTTGGAAGTGAATTATTTTGCAAATAGGGTATATATACTTACAGCTGGAACAGTGCCTGTGTGAGAGATGCAGTAGGAGTTGTAAGTCCATGCAATGTTGCCAAGAATGATTCGAATGTTTTAGCAGAAGAGAGCAGATGGAAATGTGCTGGCTTCTGGTGATAAAAGGATCTGATTAAATACTACTTCTCCCCAGATATTTTTGCAAAAGGAGTTGTCATTTAATTTCCACATTGGAAGGGCAAAAAGGAGAGGTTCTGAGCTTGGCTGGCTGATGTGAGATATCAACCTCAGATCTAATATAATTTTTAATACTGTGACAGTGTTCTAAATTGAAAAGCTTTTCTGCAGCCTTGTTAGTATTTCATATTTGGAGCTAAGATTCTGTCTTGCTTGCAGCCTCTCAGTTCAGAGAGTTGAGGAAGAGATTACTTGAAAACCTGTTTATGCTTAAGGTTTAGAAAAGCTTTTGGCCAGTTGATCATCTGCCTGCACAAAGTATGGTCCATGTTTTAACAAACTTGACACTTTCTGCTCTTGTTGACTCAAGTAGTTGGGATTTTGCATGTCAGACTTGGGTAGAAAGCATGTGCTTTCTGATACCTGAAATACAGTGTTTATCAAAATGGATGCAATTGGCATAATGGATAGGGGTGGGCAGCCTATATCCGTCAGCTTTCCATGATTGTTTTGGCACACAGAGTGGAAGCTGGTCTCTTCTGCTCTGCTGTTATTTGTCAGTACGCCAAATCTACTCTGATGCTCTGAGCTGCTCCTTAGAATCTGCTGTGGGTGTGTTTACTTCTCCACACCAGTGTATTTCCACTTCAAGAAACATGCAGATGTCTAGCACTGAATTGGTGTTTGATTCCCCAGACTAACTCACAGTCTTTCTGTTGAATTCCCAGATGCTTTTCCCAGTTCCTCACTTCCTGCCTAATGCTTTTCTGCATCTCCAGCTCTTGCAGCAGGACATTGTTGGCTCTAGAGATGCAGTACCTGAGATGTTGCTTGGTGTAGCTTTGCTTCTCCCTCTAATATTTCTTGGTTAAAGACTTTCCTTGAATGATACTTTATCTCCTTCACTGTGAGTAGTGTGGCTTATCCAGGCTGTTGAGCTGAGCTGCCTGTTGCCATTTTTGCCTTTGAAATAATGTTACTGTTTGACACGTGGGATTCCAGGGTGGCCTGCTCTTCTTCCTGAGACCTCTGTTTGTAGGGAACACTGTTGGAAATGTTGCACAGGATCACCAGATGGTAAGCAATCACTTATTAATTTGTGTGTTATACCAGAGTTTGTATTGCTTATTGGGTTTTTGTTACTGTGCTTCGGTCCCACACTGAAAGGTGTAGAAAAAATAGCACTTCTTCACATCAGTTTCCATATTTCCATCACTCCACTGTCCAGTTATGCATCCTTGTAAGAATATATCATATTTCACAGAGGTTTGGGCCCTCGATAGTTTCAATTAGATCCCTGAAGATCTAAAAAAGGTTTCACAAAGTATGCTAGCATATACTCATATGTCTTTGGAACTTAATTTGAACACGTGCATTCTCGTACACTATTTCTTCTTGTAAATATTTGGTATAGGCAGAATCTACTTGTTTTTATCCTTCACAGTATCGCCCTTCAAATGGCTTTTCCTGTAATAGAAAGTTGTCTCTGTCTTTGATTTTGCTAAGGTATGTTGATACAATGTGCATCAAAGAGCTGTGAGCATTTGACTGAAATCTTACTTTTCTTTTCTTTATCTCATTGACTACTAATCATACCTCTGTAGTCTGATCAATGTTGATATTCAGAAATTACATTTGCATTTTGACTTTAAATCTGGTGCTTAGGTGATCTTAGGTTCTAGAGAACTTCTTCCAAATCTTTCCATTTGTTTTCTTTCCAAAGGAAAGATTGTATTTTCTGTGCTGGATTTGTGATTATTTTTTTCCTGAAGTTTCCAGATAGGGGTGTTTGAATTTCTACCACAGCAGTAATCTTTGTTTCAGCTAGTACATTTTTAATGTTTTGGATTTCACTGTTCCTTCCTCACAGTCTGTCTTGTTATTCCCCTCTGTTTTTTCCAGTATTTTATCACCCAGATTTACTGGGATCTTCTGTTCAGCATTGCTCATTTCCCTGGTAAAGTGCCTCCTCTGATAGCTTATTGAAATCTGATCTCTCTGCAGGTATTCAGTCAGAACTGTGAATATTTAAAATTCTCTTTTTCTGAAGCTATTGCTTCTTTTCAGATTTAGCTTGTATTTCAACATACTTCAGTACTGTTGCTTCTGAGTTCAAGCTGAGTTTACTGTGCTCCCTTCAGTCCTCAAACTAGATTCAGTTTACTGTAATTTTTTAAGGTTAGCAGTGGTGGTGTTTAGAGGTTTTTTCTGTTTTGTTGGTGGTTTTTTTTTTTTCTTAATTTGCTCATACTTACTTGATTTGTTCTTTCATCTTACCGTTTATTTGAATCTTATGTTGGTGCAGATACAGATTTAAATTTTCCTGTTAGATGAAATCTATTGAATTTACTTATGCTACTCTGACTGAATGGGATACTTAAAAATAATTAGTTGTGGGTGAAGTTCAGTGACTTCTCTGCTGTTTTGATCTGTGATACTTGATTATGCTTTTCCTAAGTGCTTTTTACAAACTTATGAGTAATTGTTTATATCACACCTAAAAGGCATTTGATAACTTCATCTATATTTTTCTCAGTGTTTCTCCATAATTTCATGTAGTCTGGTGTGATTGATATGTAGGATAATTTTTTTTTCAGTAGTGTGAGATAAGTTGTTTGGGGTTTTGTCTAAATATCAGTTTTCTCTGTGTTGTAAGCCTTTACATACTTGTAACTGTGGCATGTCCTGTTAGTACTCATCTCTTTCTGTGAGCTTCAGCTTAGCAGAAGTTACAGAAAGTTGTAAAAACTGAAAGTCTAAACCCAACCAGATTTAGTTTCAAGTTAAGATACAGGTTTTTTACAGGGTTGGTCATGAGTTGTTTGGAAACCTTAACAAGTACAGCTAATCCCTTTTAAATTAACATATTTGGAAGATAATCTGATTCAATCACAATAGTTAAACTTGATGGCTGGATGAAAGCTTTGTTGTTTGTTGCTGCTTTATCCCTTGATAATCAAGCCAGATATCACACTGGCTCTTCCCAAGCTTTTTCTTTAAATATTAGTGGTTATTTTTTCAGTCTTCTCTTGTTTGTGTTCATCACCTTGAAGACAGAGAAAGTAACTACTGGGTTTGCTGCTTTTCTTACCAAGTTTCAGTAGAGTAAAACTGAGTGAAAATTCTTCCTCAGAATCAGTTTCACTGAACATGTTTGAAAACTCCTGTGCAAGTAAAAGAGTGGCTGGACAAATCAGTGATCTGCAGAACTGTGTTGGTAGGGAGAGAGAGCAGCAAAGGCAGACATTGGGGAAAACCTAACCAATCCTAATTTCTTAATTATTTAAGAAATATGTATATTTATGAAATAGATAGAATTATTAATTTCTTAGTTAATTAAAGAATATTAACTGTTGTAAGTTCAGAGGAAGAATTTGGTTTTCTTGATACCACATTAGATGCCCATATAAGCCACACAGGAAGACAGTTAGGAAATAAGTCTCTAGAGGTCATTTTATCTTCATTTATATGAATGTACACCTATTTAAAAAGTCTAGCCCTTCATAAAGTTTAAAGGGCAATGTTCGCAATGAAGAGGTTATAGTCTTACTTTTGTGGGTATTATTGCCAGTATTGGAAGTTTAATACTCAATTATATTTGTGTGGTGTATAATATTTTCAATTTATATAGGCTTTTGTGTGAAATTAAATCAAGTAGAATTGACCCTCCCTTTTAAAAAGATTTTTCTGTAGTATTACCTGTGGAATTCAGGTTGTTGCTCTAGGCTGAGTTTTGACAGACAAGTAATGGAATGATCTCATCCTCTAATAACAAATGAGAGAGCTAATCACACAAACTGCCTGGAGAAAGAATGGAAGAGTGCGGATTCATTATTGTTACTATGAAAAACAATACCTAGTGCTGTATGCTTTAGTTATGTGTTGTTAGGAGTTCTTGTTTTTATAGCTCAGGAAGCAACACTTAAACTTTAGGAAGAGTTTATTCATTGTCCATTAAATCAATATAAAACAATGCTCAGAGTGTAAATATTATTTAAATCAACCCTGTTGATTGCAGCTTTCTTGAAGATCAGCTGACATCTACTATCTCAATAGGTGCCGTGGGTGTTTCAGATTTATAACCAGAGCTTATGTGTCCGTCTTACTTTAGTGGAAAGAGGAGTCATCAGCGTGCTTTAAATACTGAGCACCTTGTAAGCAGTATGTTTTTGATTCAGTGTTGGAATGTCACAATGCCTGTTTTGAAAAGTTCTTGCTTGTGACTCATGTGACTTTCCAAGTTTTCCTGGTTGTGGTGTTGGGGTCCTACACAAATATGTTGCTGACATCCATGAGACTGTTTGAGTGATAGCTCATGAGCTTGACTCCAAGAGTCACAGTCTGACCTGTACTATATCTCAGCTCTTTTGCAGGGTATTACTTTGTATTCACTCTGTATGCTGAAAACATGTGTGCTCTTTGTTTAGACATTTTTAGATAAAAATCTTCTAACAAAAGGTATTTTGAGGTATGGATTCATGTTGACCTGGAAGAAGGATGAGACAGGGCGGGACTCTTCTCCCAAGAACCATGTGAATAACATATATTTGCATTCTGGTAAACTGGGGGAAGGGAGGGCATAGCAGTCAGTGGCACCAACTGCAGAGTGACATCCTTCAGCTGGAGGCAAGGTGTGACACAAGTTGCCTGTGTCACTGAAGAATGGATGTATCACAGGTCCCTGGTGTGTGCTGAAAGCACATCTACTCTGAGGTTAGAGATAACTAGGAAGAATCACTGTCTGATACCATCCCAAGCTTTTTGGTGCTTGCTGTGCAACAAAGCCATAGCTGCTGGTAGTTCTTAAGCTTTGAAGTGTCATTATTTATTATAATTTATTGGCTTCAGTGTTTTAATAAGGAGCACTAGAGGTAATATATAATCCAAATCCTCACTCTTGAATATGTAATCCAATTTACTTTGAACAGATACAACACAAAATCTCTCAAATATAATACTACTGTGAGGGAGACTGTAGAAGGGTGATAAAGACTACTCAGTCTTTGTGTTTTTAAATGAAAACATGGCTTTCTGTGGAAGAGGGTTAGTGTTTGTTATAAGAAAATCCTTTGCTAATAAAGAGTTTGTTCATGTGTACAGCGCAAAAACTTGCTTTTCCTTTAAAAACATGAGTAACTGTTGTTTTACAAAGACACGTGCAAATTATTATGAAAGATAAAAGAAAGAAAAGAAAAAGAGAGAAATATTCCTGCAGCAAAGGTCTGTGCCATGGATATCCAAATAGACACAGATATTGTGACTTATGACAGGTGTTTGAGTCCATGTACTCTGAGGTGTGTGTGCATAAAATGTACCAGGTTGATTTTACAGGTCATCGCTTGATTTCATTACTGTTTGTGAGCAGTTTGTAATCAGTCTGGACTGTAAGTCATCTGCAGTAATGGTCTCTAAGGAGCAAGGACTGCAATGGTGCTTGGAAGAATCTCAACTGGCTGAAGCCATTGGCTTAGTTTTCAAACGAAGATGACCTATCTGTCTGAAAAATACCCTTTGGTGAGATAGGAATAATTTGTGAAGGAGATCTGTGTTATGGAGGAAGTCAGGCTTCATGTAGTCATAATCCCTTCTAGCAAAACAAAACAGGTTGAGAATTGGTTGCAGTTGTAAGGATACAAGTAGAACATATCATACCTTAATTAATGAATAAAAACTACTAATCTGTACTTTCCACAAGGGTTATAGGTTCCCCCTCCAGCTTATGACTAAATGTGAGCCACCACTGAATATGGTCAGATAAGTAAAATGTAGTGTGATTTCTTTCTTCAGCCCAAAGTGCATTGGGTAACTGAACCCCTTTTCTGGTAATTCCCTCTAGGGCATTGTATGTCCTTCCAGTAACATGATGCAAGAGCAATTGCCCAGGCCCTCAGCCAATTGTGGCTTTGTATTCCCTGGTTCTAGATATTACATATAATTATTTTTCCTCTGCTAATGCCTGTGTTTTACAGAAAAGAAAGACAATACTGATGAATCTTCTGGACGTTCACTTCAGAATTCAAGTTCGCAAAGGAGGAACCTGCCTTTATTAAGAAGTTGTTAAGTTCAAAGTGAAGGCATTATCCCTCCCTTTTCCCCTCCTGTCCCATGTATAGGTATCGTTGCTCTAGAAATTTGGCACATGTGTGTGATGGGACTGTTTGTACGTAAATGGTTGCTCATGCTTGAGTGCCTTCAGGACTGGGGCTCCCATCGATTAGCCAGATGCTAATCCTACAAATTATACCATGTGCTTTAAATAAACCTTGTCTCATGAAAACCTCTTATTCAGCAAGGGCTTGCAGATTTAGTATTCTTACATTGGAAATTTCTCCCCTTATTTCATTATGCAGTCAGAAACCTGATGAAATAATGGGAAAAAAATTGCAGTCAGTATAGTCATGTGATTTGATGCCTGGGTAATTCACTGGCTCTTGCCTTAGTCTAATCTAAGGAATATGATTCTTTGTTGCCTGTTCTGTTTCCAGAGAAACTCAGTTACTTAGTCATGTCTAAAAAGGTACTTGCTACATGGAGAATTAATGAACTAATGAACAGGATTAAAATTATCTTTTTTTTTTTTTAATTCTCATTTCTACTTCCTGTAGAAAATCCTCAAACAGATTATCAGTATGAACTGCTGTGATTTCATTCTGGTTGCATCACATGTCTGCATTGCAGAAAACCCCAACCAAACAACAAATAACCAAACCCAAAACAACCAACACTGACCTAACACCACAAAAAGGAACAGTTCATGAAGGAGAGCAAGCAGGCCCAGCCACGATTGCACAGTTTTCATGTTATAAAAACATACATTTTTAATATCACATGTATCATCTGTAAAAACAGCTATTGCATGATACAAGTAAAATGTTACTGATAGACTGTCTGTTGCAATTATCATGGTAAGCTCGGATTTGAATTTCTGTGCAATCTTCTGGAATTCTGTCGAATTTCTTCCTTTGACCTCACTACATGGTTATTTTTTTCAATCTGTTTACTGAAAAGCCCCTGACCAACTCCTACCTACTGCACCATTGGAAAATAGTCTTTATTTTCTTTTCCTTTCCTACCTCCCATCTGTTGTTTCAGTCACTGCTGGCTTCTCTCTTTTGTTGGTGGTTTTTTTTTTTTTCATAGTGCTCTTCACATTTCTTAAATACATTGCTCTTTTACGGTGTTTGGTGGCACAGGGGTATGTTCCTCTCCTGTCTACCATATCCAGGGGAGAAGGAAGTAGGATGGGAAGTTCCTTTGAACCTGATGTTGCTGTAAAAGTCAGTAGGTTTGTTCTGACTTCCTGATCTTACCTGCATATCCCAGTTTTTACAGTGCTCCAAGAACTAGGGGCAGAATTGTTTGGCAGGACCGCCCACATGCCAGTGAATTTGGAAATATAGCAGGAGGAAAGAGACAAGCATATTTTTAAAGAATACAGGGAATGAACAGTGTTTCTGTAGCTCGTTTGGCCAGCATACAACTTTGTTTAGATATTACATCATGCCTGTTGCATATTTATTACTGTCAGTAGTCATGTGAAGCTGTAAAGCAGAAAAAAAAGATTCCTGCTGTATTTGCAGCAAACCCAGATGATGAACAAAGTGTAGTGTCAGGCTTGGTCCCCGCTTTAGTTCAGCAGTACTGGCAGCTTTACGTGTTTGAGGATTTTGCCCTTGGTTGAAGTGACATGTGCTTTGTGGGCCAGGGCCATACTGCCTTTGTGAAGCTCAGATGGAGAGAAAAAAGAATAATTAAGGGTACCTTTTAACCTACTTCATTCTCCTGAGTTTGAAAGGAGCCAGGGTATATCTAGAAGGGCTGGTGGAGAATTGTTCAGAGAAAGCTTGTCAGTGTACAACCAGTAATCAAAATGTGTGAGAGATGAGGGACAACTAAAGCTAGTGAGACTAATGTACATTGGGATATTTTAAATTCATATTTTATGTTTGGATCCTATAATTATCAGATAGCTTTGTAGCACGCCTTACTAATGGCCTGATGTTGTACCCAGACTTGTTTCTCATGTCTTGCATAATTCTTGGATTAAGAAGTGATGCATGTTAATTCATTGAGCAGAAAGAGATTACAGTTGTCTCTACCTGAGAAGATCTGTATAAAACAAAATACAAATAAAAGAGATAGAATGAGGGAAATACAAAATCACTGATATATGGGGTATTTCTTAGTATCAGTTTCAGTTCATATTTGAGGAACCTACTGAGATGGAAAAAGGGTACTGCTTTTATATCTTTATGATGTACAGCACAAATCTGAAAGAACAGCAAGGGAAGCAGTATTGTGTATACCAGTTACAGCAGAGAAAAATGAGGAACTAATAAAACTATGACAGTAAAAGATGAACACATGAGACTTGAAAGGAGAAGAGAATTTTTAACAGGAGAGTTTTAAAATGTTTTTGGTGCATGCAGTTTATTTCAGCTGTTTGAAAAAAACCCTCTAATTTCTACCCTGATAAATATTTTCACCAAAAAAATCTGTGAAAGTTCATCCATTTGTTGTTTATATGTTTCAATTTTTTTTGCCAAACAATTTTCTGAGAATTTCAGCATGAAAATTTAAATGTGACATCTCTGCAGGCGAGATGAAAATTCTTTGTGGAGATGAAAAAAAAGAAAACTTTTACACAGTTTAAAAATAAATAGGTCCTTCTTGGAGAGAGTTTGGGAGGGGTAGGGTTTTGTTTTATGTGTAGTTTATTATAAAAATAGGATCTAGAATTTGTGGAAATATAGTTAGGAATTATTGGTAGCTTTTGGTATGCGACTGTTGGTGGCTCTCTCAGTAGCAAAGAATTTTCAAAGGTACTTCTGGAAAACAGTATGGCTTTGTCTTTCCTCAGTGTCCTTTCATCTGAAAAACAGCTTGACTCTTCAGGTATTTTGATCTTTCCTACCCTAAATAATCAGACTGTTAAATAGCACAGTTATTTTTGCTGGAAAACTTTAGTTTTACCTAGCTGACATTCAAGTTTTGAACCCTTATAGGTTGTATTGTCTGGGATTTCTTGTTGGTGTTGGAGGAGGGTTTGTAGTTGGTTGATTTTCTACTGCTCAGGGCTCCGGCAGTGTATGAAATGCAGGAAAGAACTAAATAACTTTTAAACATTATTTTATAACACAGCTACCTTCTGCTTTGCTTCAATTTGCCTGTCTTTATGCTAGCATTGATGTACATTAAAGAGTTGAAGTCTTGTTTAAGCTGAAGATGTTTCCCTGTTAAATCACTCTTAATCTTTACAACATGATGCAACAAACGTGAGGATGAATATGTAAATCTGCATTTTGCTGTGGAGGATGAAATGGAATGGGGAGGGCTGCAGAGCCCTCTCCTGTGGGATCTTGAATTTTCCATCACTGTGTGTTCATCAGAATTTCCTCTTCCATAGGTCTCCTTGTGGGTACTCTTGATGTTGTGTTGGACTCCAGTGCCAGAGTGGCACCATATCGAATCCTCTACCAAGCACCAGACTCCTTGGTCTACTGGACCATTGCCTGTGGTAAGGACAAATACACTGATGTGGATTTTTATTCTTCCTGGATACTGTGTCACTTAACATAATAAGAGAGTATCCTTCCTGCTGAGCACAGTCATGTCAGGACAAATAAATGGGCCCAGATGAAAACCTGCTGTAGTGCTAAAATTCAGTGGCACCAGAGTTTCTGCTAGTAAGACCTTGAATGCCAGCATGGGGGGATGTGTTATGCACAACGACTGAATGAAACCAGAAATGGTCATGGCACAGGGACAAAACATCTGTTATTTCCCACTTTTCTTCTCCTAAAGGTGTTCCCAGACCGGCAGTACCCCTTCCTCCTTCTTGTATGCTCTTCTCCATGCCCAGGGCTCACTCCTACAGCACTTATAAGGTGCAGCATTCCTGGATGATGGGGTGTCTCTAAAGAGGATGGTAGGAGGAGTGCCTGGATTATAGCACCCCAGTTACCCAGACAGGGCACCTGGCTTCCCTTACAATGGTAACCAGGAAGAAAGTGCAGCCCCAGTGCTGACATGAATACTGAATAGCAAACAGTGAGACATTTCCTGTCTCCTCCAGGATAAATGCAATCTAGATCCCAGGGATTGCCTGCCTCCTGGATGTTTATTTCAGGCAGTGTGTGGTCTTTCTACATATGATGTACTTAGAATTCACCAAGTTGGTGGCTAGGTTAAAGCTAACTACAGAAGTGTATGTTCTTATATAGATGCAACACTCTTTTGGTCTTTAATGCTCCAACTTGGACAGATCTAGCAGTAAGACTGCTCCCTTTGTCATTATAGTAGTGAAAACAATTGAGTTGATATTTTTGTACATTAAATAGGATGTTTGCTTGTATCAGATCCTGTACTAAATGCTTATTTCTGTGGTCAGGTACCTATTGCAAGTCACATAAAACAGAACGGAGTTAGTCTCTGGTTTTATCTGCTGTCTCTGAAAGCAGTGTCTGGAGTTAAATGCAGAAGATCCAGGTCGTTTAGCTTTGATTGGCCAAGCTTGTCAGGTCAGATCATTGGTTTGATAGTATTTATTTCAGTCTTAGCAAATGAAAACTTTACAGTGCAGCTCCTCCAGCTCAAAAGTTTCACTGGCAACAAAGTTTTTGGCAACAGCCAAAACTCTGTTAATTCAAAAGAGAATTGAGAAGAGAGAACAAATGAGAAGTGCATACACATATACATCTTTAATGGTCTGGTAATGTCTAGCACCCCCACTGCTGCCTGACATTCAAAAATACTGGTTAATGATGCTATAGGCTTCTTTGTGACTTTCTGTGCCACTTCATTTGTGCCCATTCTCCCAATGAAATTTGACATTTAGATTATTTGGATTACTTTTTCTCCAGACAAATACCCTCTTGGGAAGGAAAGAGAAGGAAGAGCAGATGGAGATTTGCTTTAAACCTAGTAATTTTAGTTCAAACCAGGCTTTGTTCTTAGAAGCATACGATTTCTGTGTCTCGCAAAGGTGATATCAAAGCTATGTCACCTTCTGAATCCAACAGGAAGTTTTGTTAATAGCTCTTATTAGCACAAATACTTCTTACTATTTTCTGTAGTATCAGACCTGAAAGAAGGCATCAGTTCAAACAACCTTTTACCCCTCTACACCTGTTAGTACCAACTCCCTGAAGATTTTAAAATTAATATAACGTAATTTACCTTTAGTGACAGCTAGTACTAAAACCAGATATTGACAAAGTTGTCAGTATTACGAAGGTTGTTCCCAAATCTGCATTTAGCAGCGTGCTTTTTACTGTCATCTACTCTGCTGTGACCATAAGTAATGCATGTCAGCTTTCCATGGATCTCAGAAGAGAAAGAGTAGTAAAAGTACTTGCCTGTATGTTTATTTCTTTTCATCCACAAGACAGTGCACAGAGATTAGGAACCACCTCCATCCCATAAACTTGAAAGGGGGCAGCTGAGGGCACAAGTTTTCTTGCTATTTGCAGACTCCCTTTCAAAGAAAATAGCATATCACAAAGCTCCAAACAAAATAGTGTTTCTTCAAAGACCCTTATACTGTGCATGTATACAGAAATTATCTTTAAGACTTTGGAAATAGGCCATGTGACTTCTCTTTAGATTTTTTTGAATGACACCTATAGATAATAACGGTAATTTTATACCTAGAGTGTGTCCTTGAGATAAGCAGGGGCATAAAGTGGAAGGAAGAATTATGAGTTATGGCCCCAGAATAAATAAATATACCATACATGTAGAAATTTATGGTGCTGCTGAACTGTGAGAATTTTGTTTTTCTTCTGAGAAAGATATTGTGGATTTTATGTAGAAGTACAGTACTCTGTCTTCATTTGAGCTGGTATTAATAAGTGTGGTCTTCAATTATGAATCTTAGCCCTAACTGAAATTGCTAATGTAGTTAATGTACATGTCTGTGATTCCATTTTGTGGAGTGTTTCTTG
Organism: Irena cyanogastra; assembly: GCA_013397155.1. Classification (NCBI taxonomy): domain Eukaryota; kingdom Metazoa; phylum Chordata; class Aves; order Passeriformes; family Irenidae; genus Irena; species Irena cyanogastra. The sequence continues at coordinate 39,358 of VWZV01014408.1, read as the reverse complement.
AATGTTTAGTCTCTTAATACCTGGTTGATGGCTTAGTTGTTTTGATTAAATTAAAAGACTGCATTAGTGTAGTCTAGTCACTTGAGGGGAATAGTGTGGATCTTACAGGGAGGTAAAATTTTACAGAGAGCAAATAATTTATCTATGCAACCTCAAAGCTGAGCAGCCCAGTGTTCCCTAAGGCTCTGTGCTGTGGTTATTTTATGAATTTGCAACTAAAGCAATTTCTTCTGAACTGATCAAGGGTTGTTACAATTATGCGGGTTACTAAGGGCTTTGGCTACATTTAGCTATGCAACTCTGATTTGTCCTGCATTGTCCCTCCCGGTTCTCTAAGGGGAGACTGATGATTATTTGGTACTTGTAATCTCTTATTTTTACAGAAATGTATCTTTTTTTATGCCTTCAATAAAGAAATAATCTCCGTCTTCAGTAAGTAGCTCTACAGAGTGACTTCAAGAAATGCAATTGTTTGATGATTTGTTTATGACATTTGGTCAAGAGTATTCTGAAGTGAAAGTCATCCAGGGAGGTTTGTATGCTCTAAAATGACTGTTTAGACAGATTTGGATGTGAATATCTTGGATATTAACTCCACTGATCTAGGCAGTGTGAGGCTTCTGGCTGGTGAATCTGAAGCCTTGTAGCTCTGGAGAGAAGTCTTGTTAACAGCCCTCTCTCCAGGGAAGGGTTGAGTTAAAGGTGTCGCAGCTTAGAGTTCTGTCTGTTGAATTATAGAGGAGAATTGTTATTTAGTTACTCTTCAAGAAGAATTGATGGTCTAGGAATGCAAAATGTTGTATACAATCAGCCTTTCATATTGTAGTAGCACTTCTGTGTCCCATACCATTGTCCCCCCCAGTGTGCTAGTGCTCAGTTTAAGGCAAAAATCATGCTATATCTAAATTCAGCTGCTGTAGGGTTTTTGTGGTAATGGTAATTATATGCTTTTTCATGCAAGTTGCTATGTTGTAGTTATTTTCATTTTTATTTCCAGCTGGTCTTGAGGGTTCTGTATTTTGAAGTGTGATGTTTTAACTGTTAAATTTGGTTTCTTCCTGTTCCCTGAGAGGCTGAGTTATTGCTTAATTTACCTACAAGACCAATAATGGCAAAATGGTGAATACTTCTAATATGCTTAAATAGGAAAAAACTGTCCAGTAACAGAGATAACATAATCTGTACTTTAAAACATTGCAGCAAATATGTATTTTAACCCTGAACAAAGCAAAGAGAAAGACCTAGCTTGTGAGGATGAATTGCTGAGAACTGGGGTGTAGGTTTTGGGCTGATCACATGATCTGCTGTAGGGGAGACTGGGAGAGTAAATAGTGAGATAATGGAGACAAAAAGCAGTGAGGAAAAAAGGAGATGTCTTGTTATAGGTTGAGAATAATCAGCCAAAACAGTTTCAGAAGAAGTGATGAAAAATAATTGATGAACCACAAACCAGAAAGAGACAGCTTTAAGAAATAGTTCATCATGATAGTGTATCTGCGCTGCTTGTCACTGCTCTTACAAGCTAAGCAATTTTTCTGATGGTAGTTTACTTTTATATACATAGCTCATACATTTCATCACTGCTTTTTACAGTACTGTTAAAGCCAACAATAGTCTTTAGACAACCTCCTGAGAAAAGTCTGGTTGCATCCAGTAATTTTAAGGAGAAGCAGCAGTGGTGATCATTTGTGGTTCTGAAATATTGATTACATATGTAGGCCGTTCTGCACCATGATTTATGTATCTGTACTACAATCAGAATTGTGACATTCCCCTGAAAGTTGTGCAGAATGTTGCTATCTGTTGCCTTCATTGGAGTTGTTAAATTAAATACAATGGGAGAAAATTTTGGAATTTCCAGAAGGACAGCATCTAGTGAAATATTGCATCTCTGCTTACTGGCAAGTTTTCTTAGAGTTTTTTGTTTATGATTGAAGAGACATTGACATTGGTGAACTATTTATTTTGTGACTTTTGGTTTGTTCCTTTGGGTTTTTTTAATGTAGGTTGCTCGAGGAAGGAAATCACTGAACACTGGGAATGGTTGGAACAGAATTTGTTGCAAACTCTTTCAATCTTTGAAAATGAGAATGACATAAATACATTTGTCAGAGGAAAAATACAGGTAGTGTATTAATTACTACAAATGTTGTTAATGATAAATATGACTGTGAAAAGAAAAGTGATATGAATTTGAAACAAATTGGACTGGTAGTCCCCAGGCTGCTCTGCCTTTTTGAAGGAATACCAGATGCTAAGTAGCAACATGTGTTTAAAAATCAGGGAAATGGAATAGTGCACGTAGCTTACAGCAGTGTGATTTTTTTACGGCTGTTTAAATATACAGACTGTTCTTAAGGCATTGTAAGTTCTAAAATTAATTGCACTGTTGACTGTCTTAAACTTTGACAGTTGTCTGTGCAAGTGTTTTTCCACTGCAAGGCTTAATTTTAATTTTTCTTAATGCACTCGTAATGTCTCCTTCCCCTTTTCTGCATAGTTAAATCTTGTAGTATTGGCATTTACACTTCGTATAGGTGTTAAGAGTTGCTGGTTCATTGATTTGTTTGCTTGGTGGGAAGTGGGAGTGTTGGTTTTCTCAGAATTTCTTTTTCTCTTTATAGGTCAGATAATAGCTATACTGGCAAAAAATACTTTTTTTGTACTAAGAATTATCTAAAAACAAATACTTTGTTCCAAGATTGTAAGAAAAATTACTGTCTTTACTGGTGTGTGTTTAAAGTATTGGCTTTGTCTCATTCCTCTTTTAACATTTCATATAGTAAGTCAGCTCTCTTAGAAATCCCACAGTTGCTTGTGTTTCCCCAGTGAATCAGGTATGATTGCTATAGGTGGTCATGGAAATACCTTATATGTGAAGACATCTGTGTTTTGAAATATAATCCTTAAGGAAATTGTTACTTTTTAGCGTTGGATGAATACTAAATGTGAACGATGGTTCTCGGTCTTATATCTGCTCTTCATGTAAATATGGAGCAAGTTGAAGGCAAAAAAAGGCAAAAAATTTATAACTTTTATATAAAGGACAATAGAGATGAATGTAAAGGAGATTGGGAAAATAAGCAAATAAAACAGAGCTTCAGTATAGAACAGAAGGAACCATGGTCTTTAAAAATATCAAAAAACATCTTTTCACCTATTGCTTCTTCAAATTTCATGAAGGTCATCTGTACCTGAAAGTGGGAATTTTTTTTCCATCCTATTAGTTAATCTAATTGAAGATTTCTTTTTTTTTTCCTTCTTTCTCCCCCCTCCCCCTTTGCTCTTCTTCTATGCTCAAGGTCCAGAAAGAGGGGTCATAGAAGAAATACGAAATTTTCCCTAGAGAACAACAGTTCCTTTTCTTCCTTTTAGTTTTTTCCTTCCGTTAAGAAAAATTTCATGTGAAATTCTATGTTTGTCTCCCCAGGAAGGAAGAGGAAAATACTGCAGATCATAGGTGCTTTATAGGGCTATTAAGAGTATTTGAGTTAGGCTGGCTAATTTAAAACAAGGCACTGGCAAGTGGTTGGTGTTTGGTTGCTTTTGACATAGGCACGGTAGGGAGTAAGATCATCAGAAAGAAAGCCTTGAATAAAGTAAATAACTACATAAGTCAAAGAGTCAGCAGAACAATAAGAGCTCACTGAAAGACTTCCTTGGCATTGCAATAACCATTGTGGCCTGTGGCCTGGATAGCAATGGGAATTAGGATATCTGATAGCCCATGGCCACTAACAGGATGTGTCCTTTTTTTATTCCCTACCAGGGCATCATTGCTGAGTACAACAAGATCAATGGAATCAAAGAGGATGACGACACAGAAAAATTCAAGGAAGCCATAGTGAAATTTCACAAGCTGTTTGGGATGCCAGAGGAAGAGAAATTAGTGAACTACTACTCCTGCAGTTACTGGAAGGGGAAGGTTCCCCGTCAAGGCTGGGTATATCTCAGCATTAATCACCTTTGCTTTTACTCTTTTCTCATGGGCAGGGAAGGTATGTTTTCAGTGGAACAGTAATTTGTGCATCTAAAAGTGGTTAGGAAATCTCCTCTAGCTTGTTACTTTTCACATACTGATCACTGAGGGTACAAAGACACTACTGAGGAGAAAAGAAGTGGGGAGGAATTCCCTGATTTGTCACACTGCTTAGCTGTGTGCTTGCTCCCTTGTTTGTTTGGTCTTTACCAAAGTAGTTCTCTGTAAAACAGTACTTGGCATTGTCTAAGGACATGGTTCACCTCAGGAAGTATGCCCAAAAGGGAATAGGGACAAGATCACGCCAGTTCTGGCTTTCTCTTCTACTCTTACACAATCTTCAAGTACTACTCTGGCAGACTTTGCAACCTTAAATGTCACATTTACATTTGTTCAACACCAGAACGTCAGAGAGGTTTCAGAGAATACCCAGAATAAAGAACTGAATAGTGTGGATGCAACCAGTCTGCTCTACAGGGAGTTAATTCAAAGCACGGTGGAGGTGAACAATTCAGCAGTATTTGGTTATGGACAATGGATCAGTCCTGGGATTTAGCCCCTGCTTTAAGGACACCACTTGTATTGATGTTGGGTGGAAAGCTAAGGTTTTGTCATGGCAGTAAAATTAGAAACTTTTTACTGCATAAAAATAACACAAGCCTGTCTGACGTGTTTAGACTGTGTTTCTTTCCTTCCATAGGAAAAGAGGACATCAGAGTCTGAGCAAATGCAATGACAATGATAAGTCATGTTAGCTCATCTAGCTTTGTAATACTTGTGTGATGTTCTGTAAATAAAGTAAATGATATTTAAACTCTTTTATCTGCTGTTTGTCAGGTGATAGTGATTTGTTTGTACAAACTTGATCTATTTATGCTGTGCTCCCAACTTTTCAAGATGCTAGAAAAAGTCAGCTGAATGCATTTTATAGGAGGAAGAAGAAGCTAAAAGCTCCTGAATATGCTCATTTTTGTACTGAATCTTGTTTTTTTGTTTGCTCCTGTTCAGCAAAGTTAGTTATCCGTTGGGTTGATATCACTCAGCTTGAGAAGAATGCTACACTGCTCTTCCCCGATATGATCAAAGTGAGCACAAGGTCAAGTGAACATTTCTTCTCAGTATTCCTTAATATCAGTGAAACATTTAAACTAATGGAACAGCTTGCCAATATAGCTATGCGACAGCTTTTGGACAATGAAGGATTTGAACAAGACAGGTCATTACCCAAACTGAAAAAGAAATCTCCCAAAAAAGTATCTGCTCTAAAACGGTAGGTAGCATCGACTCTTACTCATTTGTTCCTCCTCAGTTGTTTTACTTGCAGGGTTTTGTCCAAAAGTTTTCTAATGTTGCCGCCATTTGCTGTTACTCCAGAAGGAATGATTGATTCCAA
>VWZV01014408.1:0-30573 GCA_013397155.1 Irena cyanogastra | reverse complement strand
GTGACCATTTCCCTAAAAACTGAAGGCCATACAGAAGCCTCCACCTCACAGGGTTAGATATTTTCCTTTGTAAGGGAAGACATGAGGTTAATTTCCCTTTGTTGCAAGTTCCTGTGTACTGTAAAAATGCAGTTAAAATAACACTATGCAACTGTTTTCACAGTATGCAACTATAGTACAGTTGTACAGAAGCATCATCTCAAAATGGTTTATTCACACGTATTGGCAATAAAAGGTAGACCAAGATTTCTGTGGCCTGTGCTGACGTTGTTAGGAAGCAGAGGAATTTGGAAGTTCTACAAAAAAGCTGATAGATTTGTATCCCACAGATGAAATTTTGTTTTACTGATTCTTTTAAAATATGGTGTGAGGAAAATCAACTAAGTAGTGCAGGGGAATTTTGATGGAAAATGTATTGAAACCAGTTGTTTGAGCGATTACAGCCTTCATCTTCCAGGCTTGTAAGTCCTTATACGGAAACCATGTTTTCCGGTAAAGCGGTGTCCATAGGGATTTGATATAAGGGTGGAAGGAGCATGGGTTTATTGTATTAAGATGGTTTCTTAGTCCAAGCAGCTTGATTAACTAAAGATCTTAAGCTGTAGCAACTGTTTCTTTGTAGGTGACAATAGTGGAAAAGGCAGACAGCTCCAGTGTGCTGCCCAGCCCACTGTCAATCAGCACGAAAAACAGAATGACATTCCTCTTTGCCAACTTGAAAGACAGAGACTTCCTTGTACAGAGGATCTCAGACTTTCTGCAACAAACCACTTCAAAAATATACTTGGATAAAAATATTTCTGGAAGCTATATCAGCTCAGATGATGAGGTATGTGAAGGAACATGAATAATTCACTAGAAGAGGATTTTAACTGGTGTGGGGAGAGGAAACACATTTAAGTTTTTGCGAAGCTAAACCTTTAAGCACAGAAATGTGCCTAAAGACCTCTTTTGTGTTAATGTCTTTGAGCTGAAGTGTTAAAATTTGTCAGTTAGGATATCTATCTTTTTCATGTTAAACCTAAGAGGAATAATCATTGCAGTGGAAGAGCTACTCTAATTCTTGCTGTCACATTCTGAAATTACTGTGTATCTTGCTAGAAAGTGTCATAGTTAATTAACTGGTTAATTGAATAGTACTTTTAGTATCTATTTACTTGTCCAACTCAAATGTAATTCTGGAGTTTAATAATTTGAAGAAATTATCAGTTGGCACGAAACTCCTTTTATTTAAGACTTTAGCTGCTAAATCCCATTTTGATTCTTCTGAAAACAATGTCTAAGAGCAGGTTTCCATGTGCACTGCTAGTGAACTTTGGAACATTTGATCTAACAAGAAAAAGCCAGCCCTGTCCTGAACATAACATGACCCTGTTCTGAACCACCTCTTTATATATGTGTGCAAAGTAAATGGTTCTTAAAAGTTATTAGATACACTTTTCTTAGGGGCTTTGAATGTCAAGCCTTCTGCTGAATTCCAGCTTTTATATATGAAATTCACATGCTTCATATAACAACGTCATCAGTTCTGTTAAACCCAGCAAAGTATAGTAATTCAGATCTCAAAGTAGAAGAGCCTTAGGTGGTGTATCATTTTGGTATTATGTAGGTAGATCTTCTATTCCAAGTCTGTCCTAAGCCATACCTGAGTACTGTCCTGAGTAGCCCTACCCTGTTTGCCATGTGTGTCTTAAAAGAATTTTTCTACTTGCTTTGTTGATGATGAAGTATAATTACAGTGTTGTTGTATACCAGAGCATCTAGGCATGTATAGTTCTGGAACTTTTGCCGTAAATGGATCTAAGTATTCTACATACTGAATTATAAACACAAATTAATTGTAAGCATTTGCTACAATTTATAGTATGACTACATATCTAGATATGCATGACTACTACTTGCAATTTCAGGCATTTGGTGTGAACTGCTCCATGAGATTTTACTGTGATGGAGTTTCAAAGCTGTTGGAGAAGTCCAAAAATCCTTTTTCTTCAAGATGCTTTTCTTCCAAATCACAATCTAACAGTCCTAGGATTTTGACAGATCAAGGGAGCTGGTTCAGTTCCCCAGGGCTACTTAGGGTTAACATTACCCTAGCAATTCTAGTTCTAGAATTTAGTTGTGTTTCAGGAGAGCTGTTGAGAAACTGGAAGCTATTTCATTATTCTGTACTGGCCTAATTTCTGCTGTTTCTAATTATTTTGTTAACCATTAGCATGTATAAATTTTTAAGTAAAGTGAAGTAAAAAGTCCACACACTGGTTCATCTTTATGACTGTATTGCTTGTGACTGCCTTCTACAGGTGTTTACAAGGTCAAGTAGTTTAATTTCTGCCAGCCCTCACAAAAGCCTGAGCTCTGAGTCAGAGGGAGAGCGACAATTCAACCTCAATGATAACGGCATTCCAACAGCAACTCAAGCTTTAATGACAATGTATCGGCGCAGGTCACCTGAGGAGTTCAACCCTAAGCTGGTAAAATACACCTCTGAGTGTTCTGACTGAAAAGGCTGTTTAATTATGTTTGCCTTAAAACCCATGTTGCTGACCCAGAAGAGTTATATTCTGCCAGACAGTTAAGAAGAGTCAGTATTTTTCACAGAAGTAAAGGCTTGAACATGTTGTTTTACCAATACAAATAACTTCACTACATAAAAGCAAAGTTGAGTGTAATTCAAGGAGAGGTTATATTCCTGCTCTTAAGTATAACTGCTTCTCTTAACAGCATGATCTACTGGCATAGAAACTAGGAAATGGGAGGAGGCAGCCCGTTAAGGAGATAATTGGACTTTAGCCAAGTTATTTCTTGCTCACTTGGAAGGTTAGGATATTGCAGGCTTTTTAGCACTCAAGATTTTAGTGGATCAGTGTTAGAAAGAGAAGCTGCATCTTTATGTCTGCCTTTCTTTGCTTTTAGGCCAAGGAGTTCCTGAAGGAACAGGCCTGGAAGATTCACTTTGCTGAATATGGCCAAGGGGTCTGTATGTATCGTACAGAGAAAACAAGAGACCTTGTGCTAAAGGGCATTCCAGAAAGCATGAGAGGGGAGCTTTGGCTGCTCTTTTCGGGTAGGTTTTCATTTGAATGTGTCTATGGAATATAAGCAAAACCATGAGGGAAGAAAGGATTTCAAAGATGATTAAAGGTGCACATAATAAGTGTCTGAAAATATTTGGAGTAAGTAAGGCTGTGATTGTTAGCAGGTGCCAGACAAGTTTAGACAAGATTTCTGTTCAGACGGGCCCTTTCTCAAACAGGCTCACATAATCAAGGAAGATTATATAAAAGCGGAACATGCACTTGGTAACCAGAAGCCAGGGGTTAAGGGACCTTGTAGATGTTCAGCAACCACCAGCAAGCCCAATTCTCATTTATTTATGAGAATAAATAATAAATAAAAAAAATAAATAAATAATTTCTGGATCCAGTTAAGTATCAGAATGAATGACACAGGACTCCATTTTCTTCATGGTGGAAAAAGCCCATTCTTTTGTCACATTACTCATTTTATACAGTTTTACAGACCTCGTATATGACTCTAACTAGTTAGTAGCTTTCTTGCTAATTACTTCATTGTTTAGTAACAAGTTGTTACCCTGTATTGGTTGGTCACTCAAACCCCCAGTGTTTACGTGCAGGAAAAGCTGTTTGTGAGAGATAGTTTTCATTTTTCTATCTAACCGTGTAAAAACAGTTTTTACAGGTGCTAGTTGTTTTTCACCCAGGAATAGACTGTTGTGCTAATGAACTGCTCACACCAGGATTACTTTCACATGGGAACTTGCAAAGGGCTAGCTTGACAAGGCCAACCATTGATTTTAACAGAGCAGGCCTGATTTTATGAGGCCTTTATAATTTTTCTACCTTGCTGCAACAGCTAAGCTTTTGGCCTTCACAGCAATTGTTGCAAGAAATTCCAGAGTTTAGGCATGTTACATGGAACCACTATCTTTTTTTTTTCATTGATATAAAAAAAACTACTCTAACATTTTATTAGATGCTTCCATTATATGAAAAATGGTGAGAAAATATTTGTCTGGGATTCTGTGCCATAAAAGATTCTCTAGATCTGTGTCCAAGTAAAGTTGGTTCTTTTTGAAGTTGAAGAATTTTATTACTAGTTCTATGGAAATCAATCCTACCTCAGACATTCTTCATAGGCTATCACCATATGCCTTCTTTAGCTCTACCCTCCCCAAGATAATTACCATAGCTTTCCACACCACTTATGGTATGAGCACGAGGGCCTTTTATCTGATGACCTAACAATGCTTTCAAGTTTCTTTTCTATTTCTTCTCTAGTAATACATAGTCACATACATTTTCTCTTTGCTGCTGGGCAATGTTTTAAGAAGATATGCACAGGAATGCAGACCTCTGTTTTGTGTCCTATTAACAGCTAGTTTAGACTAATTTTCACTGTATATCTATAATTTTTATTTTCTTTGTAGATTACTGGGTGCTACTGACGCTTGATTTTTGTTTCTGGAGAAGTTGTAAAGTCAGTAGTGAAATCTCATAGCAACTCTGTGAGCACGTAGTGGTATCCCTAAGGTTGAGTGCCCTGCCCAAGATGACAGAGTCATTTTCAGAAGTAGGAATAGAACTCATGAGTTTTTGTCTCTTGCTTTTGGCTGACACATCATACTGTCTGCAACCAAACATTAATCTACTCTGTCCTCAGGGAAAGTAGCTTTTTCAGAGACAAGTTTTGAGTTATTTAGGATAACCAAACCCACAGCCAGCTGCAGAGGGAGCTCATGATACCATGTGACTGCACAGATGGTTTGTTCTTCATGCCTCCGGTTTTGTTCTGGCTGAGAAAGATTTTAACCTCATTATAAAAATGCCTGTAGAGAAGACAGGAAGGGGTGATAATCACCAAAGCACATCCTTTTTATTTTTTAATTACCTTTAAAGAAATAATATTTTCATATTTGCTTTCGAAGTTCTTGGTGACATTTGGAATCGAAGGGGAGCAGATTATCATGTTAGAATACTGTACCTGCTAAACCTTCCATTTTCTCCTGGTTTTAATACTGTTCTCTTATTCCTAGGAGCCATTAATGAAATGGCCACTCATCCTGGCTATTATGAGGACCTAGTGGAGAAATCGATGGGAAAATACAATCTTGCTACAGAAGAGATAGAGAGGGATCTTCACCGCTCCCTTCCAGAACACCCTGCATTCCAGAATGAGATGGGTATTGCTGCTTTAAGGAGAGTCTTGACGGCTTATGCTTTCAGAAATCCAAACATAGGATATTGTCAGGTAATTGAAATACGCTGTACTCCTTCAGTTTCTGGAATTCCAGTTCTTTCCTTGCAGTCCTGTTTCTTCAGTCATGTATGTGAGGGTTTGAAGCACACTGAGGTGTGAATGGTGCTGTGAGCTCACACCTCAGTGCTTCAGAGAGGCAGGCATGCTGAGGCCAGAAGGATGTCACACAAGGACCTGCTCTAACAGCAGTATCAGCAGCACACATTGAGAGATCTTTTCTGTAAGCATATTTTCTGCTCATAAATCTAGAAACTGTACAGATGATAACAGAGCTGTCTACAGAAAATGACAATTGACCCTGAAGAAAGGTTATTTTCTTATTAACAAAAAATCCCCTCAAAATCAAAACACCTTGTGTTCAGCCTTAAATTTTTACCTATTTATATCTATCCATCTTATAATGAATCCAACATATTAGTTATAACCCTCCAGAACCTCCTTTCTTCTTTCAGCGATGCCATGCCATCATTCAAAACAATGAAAAGAAGCAAAACCAGAAAACAACCAAAAAACCAAGCAAAAAACCCCCAAACACTTGGCAAAAAATAAAGCATTCTAGGAGATATCACTGTGAGTCCTGACCATATATCTGTGGAGTTAATGCTGACCCCAGTGCATGGTTTTGAGGTTCTTATGCCCATAATTCAAGTCACTTTAGTTTCTGGTCCTAAATCATTCTTTCTTACTATATAATTTTGATTTATCACCTGGGGCTTTTTTTGCCTTCCTACATACTTTTGCAAGGAAGAAACTTAAATTCATTAGTATTAAAAAGCCTGATTAATGTCTGACTGTTAAGACTTCTAGATGCAACTTGAGTAAGTGCAAGCAGTTCTAACAGATACCATCATAAATTATTTAATAACATGTGTGGTATTAAGTAATAGCTACAACATTTTTAAAGATTATTTGACAGAGGAGCAGCAGAAAGTAATTTCTGTTCTGGTCCCTAAAGTTGTCACAGTAATTAATAACCTTGAGATTTGGTTCAGCTGCAGTGAGAATTCAGGCACATCACTAGTGCTGTGGGAGGTGTTTTGGCTGCACCAGACCCAGATTCCCCAAGAGCACCTATGGCAGAATATCAGTAGCAGTGTAACAGTGGTGCTTGCAGACCTGAGTGAGCCCTTGATTAGGAAGAAAAATCTTGATTTCTTAAAAAAATCTGCAACACAAAACCAACCAATCAAAAAAAACCACCAAAAAGCCCCAGTGAAACAACAATAACAAAATTAAAGGAAAGCCTTACAATTTCTGTGATTTGAGGCTTTCTTAAGTCTTTCTTTGAGAACTGGGAAACACTGCTGTTTTTACAGGGAAGTACTTGTACAGTTTGGGATCTGCAGGGAGAGATGTAGCTAATTTCCTAACCACTTTTCTGCCCAGGTACAGTGCTAGATATTGAATAATTATATTTCCCTTTCTTTTAGGCTATGAATATTGTCACTTCAGTGCTCCTCCTTTATGCAAAAGAGGAGGAAGCTTTCTGGCTGCTGGTGGCTCTGTGTGAGCGCATGCTGCCTGACTACTACAACACGAGAGTTGTTGGTATGCTATGGGGACACTTTTGAAATGACAGTACAAAAAATAACCAAATTAACTGGTGTTATTTGTACTGAAATAAATATACGGGTAGATGCATCTGTGCATGCTAGTGACAAGACAGCTTGCTCAGGAGAATAAAGGCAATTTCGTAAAGAGGTAATGTTATGGTTAATAGTTTATTACTTACTTAGGATCACAGGGCATTCTAAAGTGGGCTTAAGCAAAGTAGATTTTTAAGAAGAGATGGGAGGCTAAAATTTGGGTTTTAGATGATCCACTTAGCTGATTAAGGTAAGGTGGAAACAAGAGCTTTAGCAGTTTGCAGTAGAAGTCTTTGTGCCTGTACCTCTGATGTGAAAGGGCACAAGTACCAGAAAGCTGTTGTTGTCAGATGAGCTTCCTTGTATATGTGGAAGAGGGTGACTTCAATTTATCATGGGGTCTGTTTTTACTGTATCTCACAAATACTTGAGATACTCAGCCTTAGAAGGTATTCTTCCTGGCCTGGTTAAAACACTGATGTTATGGCATGTGCATGTATAATATGGGGTTCTCTTGAAGTAAATCTAAACCCTCACAGTTGCCCTGGCCTCATTCAACAGGTGATGCTGAGGTCTTACTCCAAATAGTAATGGTAATATCAAGCCACTATTTGACTTCTGCTGATGCTAGACCAAATTAATCCTTTTTTATTTATTATGGAGTGTATAATTAAAACAGGAAAAAAACTTACTGCAATTCGATTTGTATGTATAGCTCAGTAGTGTAATGGAATCTGTTGCTCATTTGAAAGTGAGAAAATGTGCATAAGCACTATGCAAAATACTCTTAAGTTTTTAATTTATATACATAGAATATATAGATTTTTTCCTCCCCTAAATGGCAATTTATCAGTTGCTCCTGAATTAATTCAACCTTATTTATCTTTAACAGGAGCATTGGTGGATCAGGGTGTCTTTGAAGAGTTGGCTCGTGACTACATTCCACAGCTTTATGACTGTATGCAGGACTTGGGTGTAATCTCCACCATCTCCCTGTCCTGGTTCCTCACTCTTTTCCTCAGTGTAATGCCATTTGAAAGTGCAGTGGTAGTTGTGGATTGTTTCTTCTGTGAAGGAATAAAGGTGATATTTCAGTTAGCACTCGCTGTCCTCGAAGCTAATGTAGACAAGTTGCTTAACTGTAAAGATGATGGAGAAGCCATGACAGTCTTGGGAAGGTACTTATTACAAAAAATTAAATATCTTAGTGTTTGTTTGTTTGTTTGTTTTGCTTGCTTTTCTGATATGTATTCTATCTTGAAATACTAAATTTAAACCAGTACAGTATATGTAAATCTTTTACATGCTTGTAGTCCCCTTTTGTCTGCATAAGGTACTCCTTATATTATTTTAAAATAATGCTAAGTGACCACAAGATACAGTTTCTTCTTTCAAGACATTCAAATAAACATCCCAAACCTAGTTACAGAAATTTAACTTGATTCATTATTTTAGTGGATTGCATGAGTTTTGTTACTTCAGCCTGCTACATTTTAAATGTTATTAAGAAAAAGCCTTGATATCTAGGAAAATTTTTTTGGGAATAGACTAAGTTGGACTCAAAAGAATTATGTAGGATCTTGAACAAATAGATTTCGGTGAGACAGGATGATGATAGATAGAGTGCCTTGAGTCATTTAATCAGAACTAATGCTGCTGAGTGTAACTTCTGATTTTCTTGTGCTTAGTAGCGGTGTTTAGTTTTCAAAATGCTTCTGGAACTTTGGAATTTTTTCATAATAAATTTCAGTAGCATAACCTTAACTCTTCCTAGAGAATGGCTTGATCACTTTTACGTGTAATAATCAATATGTAACCCGTATGCTGTTAACCCTCAGAAGGGAGGGGATACAAATTTAACTTGGGTTTCTCATTTCTTTATTCTTTTTCCTCACCAGATATTTGGACAGCGTAACTAATAAGGACAGCACTCTTCCTCCCATTCCTCATCTTCACTCCCTGCTTAGTGAGGATGTAGAGCCTTTTCCTGAGGTGGATATCTTCAGGCTAATCAGGTCTTCCTATGAGGTAGGATAAGATTTCTTAACAGGAACTTGCCATTGCACACAACTTCTGCTTCACAGAGGAATTTGATACTCTAGTTTGGCTTTGCTTGAAACAGAAAGAACATAAAAGAAATGCGGACTCATCTGAGAAGGCTGAAATGGAGCAAGGAAGAGGAGTTAGACTTTCTTCTTCTTTTAACCAAAACTTAATTGGAGCTGTTTTTATAGAGAAATCTGAGGCCTCAAATGAGAACAGACCACAACCAAAAAGTGATTTACAAACAAAAGGCTGAACTTTTAGCTTGAAAAGAGTTAATTCTCGTTTAAGCTTTTTTGTGCTTTTCTGAACTGAAATAGTAGTGAAATCTGTATGATTTCTAGACCTTTCTATTATCAGTGAAACTCTGTTTCTTTTGCCTTTCATTTTCTTAAAAGTGCTAATTGTGACCATGGGCCACTATATTCTCTATTATCACCAAAGCTAGAAAAAAATTCAAGTGAAAGAAGCAGGTAGTAACTAATATCTATTAAAGGGCAGGACAAAGCCTGTAAAACCAACTAAAATCTGCAGACTGGTTTAATTGTTATTAAATTGAAAAAAAAAAGCCATCAGTTAAAATATCTCTGGTTACACTGACATACCTATATTTTATAAAAATTAAGGAAAAACTTTAAAAATTTTTTCTCCTTAATTTCCATTGTTCCCTTCCATTGACATAAAGTTGATTAATATTTAGCAATAGCACAACTTCCTCAAAAGCACTTCCTATGCCCCTAAACCCCCCTTGCTTTAAAATACCACATTTAATAGGGAAGTAGGCAGTCCTTAGTATATTCTGTGCTGTAGGGAAAAGTGTGTCAGGGTAGATGGATGTTTGGTAGATGTCAGAATGGCCAGGAAGGCATTTATGTGAAGTTGTGTTTCCCATGCATTTTTCCATTTTCCTCATCATAAAGATTGCTTGCATTGGCTTAACTGCTCTAAAATGAATAATCTGTCTCTGTGCAGAGCTAGTTTGTCTTTTTGGGGCTTTGGCAGCACAGAACCTTGTACCTCCTTCTAGGTAAAAAGCCAGCTGCACTTCAGTATAATTAGGCAAAACAAGTAGCATGGGGAGTGAAGAACCATGAGGAAAGCAGGAGCTGGTTGCAAACAGAGAATTAGTTTCAAAAAAGTTGCTGTTAATTAATTTATTTTAAAAATCCCAACAATTCTTTAGTAAACTATTAAGATTCAAAAACTTTAGAGCATCTCTTACAGCTGTTATGTTTCTTGATTAGTTGTGTGCACTCAAGGCTGGGAACTCACTGATAGCTTTGTTACAGCTACAAAGAATGAAACATAAACTGAGCATATTTTTGTTAATTTTTAGAATTTAAACTGCCAGGAGTACTTTCTGGGTAACCATCTAGTCTTACTCTTGTAGACATTTATAATTTAAAAATAATAGGAAGACCTACAGCTGAAGAAAACGTGTGCTTTTTTGGAGACCTTTGCCTTCCCTCAAGCACACACACACCTTCCCCAAGGAGATGTAACTCCAGAAAACTTTGTCCCTTCCAGATTGGTGCTATGGTATTTGTCATAGAAATGTGATGAGTCTGAGAAATTGATGGCACTGACAAAAGCACAATATTTGAATTGTTTTATGAAGACCTGCTTTCCATCATGCTCTGGTACTGTCCAGCTCTTAGGTAATCATGTCAGATGTATGTATGAGAAGTCTCCAGTGAAAGTTGAAAGGATGCAGAAGAATTTCTTGGTAAATAAGTGATTAGCACGCCTCTCTGTGATCATATTGAGCAGACTTTCTACTTTCAAAGAAGAAACTGTCTTTAAATAAGAGAATATACGTAACAAGTGCATTTTTACAGTGACAGTACTTTATTAATTTACTGAAAATAGTTTTTAGTAAGAAATCTCTTATCCTTTCATTCAATTTTGTATTTAATTCAGAAGCCATAGATCCTGGTGTCATAATAATTATAGTAGAAGTGACTGAAATAATGCGTAATAACTGCAGTTTTAAAAGCCTGTGCATAACTCACTAGCTGTCTGTGGAGCACAGACTCATAATCAGAGCTCTTACATGTTTAACTCATTTAATTTGCGTGTTAGCTAATTAGGAAAAAAAATTGGCTTTCAACACTTTAGCTGTGTGTACAGTGGTATCTGGATCTTGGCCATTTTAACTAAAGAGCTGACACTGAAAGGTCTGTGCTGTGGAAAGGTTTGATACAGTTTTGACCTTGAACAGGTGACATCCTTCCAACAACTCCTTGTACAATTTGAAACTTAGCATGGACAAAGGACCATTCCCAGAAGGTAATAATCTGCAACCTTCCTTTTTGTAGACTGAGTTTTAGTTTTATGGATGTGAACAGGCCTTCTTATTTGGCCCCCAGACCAGTGAATAAATTCTGATTACTGGAATAGGTGTGGCCTCAGAGCCACAAAAGACCTATCTTTTCAAGGTTTTGTGATCTCTGTGATGCTTGATATTCATGAATGTTTATCTACATTCCATTTTTGTTAAAACATTTCTTTATTTGCAATATGCTCACAAATACATGAAGCATATTTTTATTCCCAAGGTACACGATAAAGGTGAACACCTTTATAGATAAATGCAATTTTAGCATTAATTTCATTTTACAAGAATGTGCCAGCATATTATGACCTGCTTATATAGATGCACTTGCACTGAAAATATAAATCCATCTTGTATGAAAGTGTGTCCTGCCACCCCTTTATGCTTTACACGTGGTGTAGTTGATGTATGGCGTTCCTGCTGATCATCTGTGCATTCCTAAGTGTGTGGATTTTGGATGAAAAGAAACTTCTGCTTATAATACTTCTACAAAAGTGAATCTTAGGGATTAGGCATTCCTCTGCATATGACAATACATGGAATATTTTTCCTAATAGGTTTTCCTCTTATGATGCTTTTGTAGTATGTGCGGGAGCTCCCTGACACTGTTATGTACATTATGAAAAAAACTTCTGAAAATAAGACTTGGGTATTAAAGAGAATATTTTCCTAGTGGAAAATGCATTCTTGCTACTTAATTTCAGATCCTCAGAATGTAAGGAGTGCTGTACTGTCTCAGCCATTAGAGATCCAGTTAGTTTAATATCCTCTTTCTGTTGTGATCATGAGACATTCCAGGACAAGCTGAAATAGAACTCTGCAGGAGGACTTACGACACAATCTATTCACAGAGATAGAATAGATTGTTGCCAAGCAAGAAGTTTCTATGTACTGAGATTACAGTTTGAAAGGAGAGAGTTTGAAATTGAATAAAGACCTTTCAAATTAAAATAAGTTCTTGGGAAAAATAAAATCTAGTGATATATTCCTAAAGTCTTTGCAATTTTGTAATGTGTTCAAAAAATGTGTTAACAGCAGTTTCATTTGTGGTACATCATGTAATTAAATTAATTTTTCTAATACATAAAAAGCAAGCTAAATATTTTTAATATTAATACACAGACAATCATGTACTACTTTCTCTCTTTCAAGAAATTTGCAAGTATCCGGGCAGATTTAATTGAACAAATGAGATTCAAACAAAGACTGAAAGTCATCCAAACCCTCGAAGATACCACAAAGCGCAATGTGGTCAGTACTGAAATAATGTTCTTTGCAAATAATAAGTTCAGTCAGTTTCTGAAGCTTAACTTAGCTTTTCAGTGGAACATGGATTTCAAATCTGTAACTGTTAATGTTGTGTTTCAAAAGGTACGAAGTATTGTGACAGAGACTTCTTTTACTATTGATGAACTGGAGGAACTATATGCGCTTTTCAAGGTAAAGCTAAGTGAAGATAAGATCACGTGCCTCCAGGAAGTGTAAATGTTCATTTTTGATGTGGGACTCTGTCTTTTCTAAGGACCAGGTCAAGTCTGTCAGTTATTATTGGGTATCTTATACAAACTTGAATTAGCTGCTGTGTTATTGATGTACAAAAAAGCCTAAACTCAAGTAGTTTTTAAAACATCGAAAAATTCACTAATTGATTTGTCCATGGGGAAAAAAGTATATGCTGATAAAAAAATAAAATGAAAAATTGGATAAAGGCTTTTAATCAGTCATTAGAAACTAAACATATGTCTCTCTCTATCTGACCCAAGTTTTGGAATTTATCACAATTATTTCTGTTATCTCAGTTAATACTTTTGTATTGCAATAGCTGTTTTTTTGTCATTGTTAATGCTTTAATGCATTATGTGGGAATTTAATGCCACAAAGTGATGTGTCTCCATAAGTTGGTTGTACAGCAGTGCCATTAGATCCACAAATTTAAAGGTGAGAATTTAAATGTGTTGGCTTCACCTTCATGCACAATGTCTTAAAACAAATTACTTTCTTCCTCTGTTTTGTTTTAACAAGAGGTTTTTTTTCGTATGATGGAGAATTTATAGCCTGTTAATTTCCCATCTGTAACAACAAGTCCAAGTTGTCCAAATCCTTCAGTACCTTCTTTCAGTCTTCCATGAAATCAGTGAGACTAAGTCAGACAGTCCTCCCTGGTTGATCACTGTGCAGTGCTGGGGTCTTTTTATCTAAGCTTCTGAATTGTTTTGAATTAGATTCTGCCAAAATCAGCTCTACAACCTCCACTGACTTCAGTAAGACTGTAAGAACAGAACATTATTCAGTATTTTTGAGAATCTACAAAAAATATTTCAAATAAACAGCTATTTTAGTATGATTAAAGATTAAATAAAGATTTCGTGAGCCTTCTGACTTGGCTGCATGATGAGGGTGCAGAGGGTGACTAAGCACAACAAGCCTGTGAAGTCACAGCTGGCCAAAGCAGGTATTTCATGTTTCATCTGCCTTGAAGGCAGAAAGAGTTTCACTTTATCTTTTTTTTTTTTTAATAGAGGCATGATTTTTTATGCTAGAAACCTCTTCCAGAAGTGGAAGGGCTGGATAAATTGAAATGCATCTGTTATCTTGCATTGTTTTAAGAATGCATGTGGAAGAGTTGTTCGGAATTATTTTTATCATGGAGAGTGATGAATTCTTTATAGAAGTGCTGACAATCTCATGGTGTTTACCTTCTGTTCAGGCAGAACACCTGACGAGCTGCTACTGGGGAGGAAACAGCAATGCCACGGAGCGGCACGACCCCAGCCTGCCTTACCTGGAGCAGTACCGCATTGACTTCGAGCAGTTCAAGGGCATGTTTGCCCTCCTCTTCCCCTGGGCATGTGGAACTCATTCAGATATATTGGCTGCCCGCTTGTTCAGGCTTCTGGATGAAAATGGAGATCTGCTTATCAACTTCCGTGAATTCGTCTCTGGACTAAGTAAGGAGGATCCAGCACTTTCAAACTAACATGACAAACCAGTTTGTTTCTGTTCAGTTCATTTTATCATGCCTGTGACAGTGGTTCCTCTGGGGCTTAGGCTGGTCTTAGTAGGTAAACCTACATTAGCCAGTGGTATATCACACTGGGAAAAGGACAACACATGAAGACATCTGTTAGGATCTGAGGATTTCATCAACTGCTAACTCTTAACAAGGAAATTAACTGCAATGCACGTGCTTAATTGGTGTATTTCCCCAGGCATAGTTAGAGTGTGAGGTTTCAGAAGCAACTACCTCTCTTGTTTCTGAAATCAGTAGACTGCAGAAAGCAGTTTGGAAGTCCCCTAAACAGGGGAAAGTGAAGGTGAAGGTCAGAGAAGGAGGCTGAATGTTTTTAGTCTTGAAGAAGCAAGATTTCAGGACATGAATGTCGATATCATGAGCCCCAGGATTAACATGAGGAAGCAAAGATGAGGCAGGAGCTGGCCACTCCTTTTTTAAATACAGCAGGAGTTATTTGCTGTAAGTGACCAATATCTCACCATATTTCATTTCATGGCAATGTGGAATTTCCTCCAGCTCTACGTTTTGATTATTTTTGAGAGTGAAAATGTTTCCCAGTCTGTCTTTCAGCAACTCTTTGTAACAGTATGTTTAAGCATTAGGGCTCCAAATGCAGCCTTGCATTAAAACCTCTATACAGAAGTAGTAGCAGCTATTCTCTTGTAAGTGCAAAATATCTGTGACAGTAAAACTTGGCTGCACACCTCCCCTTCTCACCACCCAAAAAATCCCAGTGCTTCCTGTGATGCAGTGATTTGTATTTGAGGTACTGTTGCAGGTAACACTCAATGGCCTTTTGAGGATCCAGAAATTAACTATTCTTTTGGTTTACAGGATGCTGTTAGTAATAGTCAACCAGCTATTGATTGAGACAGCATGTTTTGGAACCAATAATGAGTAATAAGAACAAGAGCCAGTCTTGAGCACTGTGAACAGAAATGAATGTAAAATGCACAAATGTGGCTATAAGCCAACATGACTGAACTAAAATTTCAATGGGAAAAACAATCAAAAATGCTCATTCTGAAATCTTGTATTTTTGAGAAACTAAGCCCACTGTGGTGTAATTTGGAAACCTCCTTTTTTTCTCCCTATAATCAACCCTGCTGACACCTTTTTTTATTGAGAAGCACATGAGTGGCAGGAAGGACAACAGAGTCAACAAAAGAACAGTGGACCAGTTTGAGCATATTTCACCATGCCCCAGGACTTTTAATAATTC
Source organism: Irena cyanogastra (assembly GCA_013397155.1). Taxonomy (NCBI): domain Eukaryota; kingdom Metazoa; phylum Chordata; class Aves; order Passeriformes; family Irenidae; genus Irena; species Irena cyanogastra. Next base: position 15,094 of record VWZV01014408.1, on the reverse strand, counting down.
TGCTTATTTTTCATTGTCCTTACAACAAATAGCTCAAGAGCCTCCTACTTCAGGTGCCTGTAGGGCCTCAGCTGAGCAAAAATGGAATAACCTGGTGTATTCTTTATGTTTACTCTGTGCCCTGTTACAATAATATGGTCCAAATATAGGACTTTTCCCCAATGAATTGTGCTGCTCAGAAGAGGTTTTCAGCCTTGGTTAGGAGCTCTTTGGGTTATTCACTCTTGACAAAGCTCCCTTGCCCTCCTGTAACACACTGAATTATAGCATGATGGTTGTTGACTGCACATGCAAGTAAGCTACAGAGATCTCTACATGGATTCCAAGTGGCCTCCTGTCTCCCATCATGTTTTTGCAATACTCCCTTCTCAGAGCACACAGCTCTCCCACTTCTCCAGTGGCTCCTGCTGACTGCAGTACTTGTCATAGTCTCCTGTCAAAGTCAGCACTATGGAAGTTGTGTCTTGCAAGGGGTACCTGAGTGTACTTTTTTTTTTTCCTGCAAACAGGGTTTTTTCAATCACAGAATACAAGAGGATATTAAAAAAGCAGAGTGTTAACCTCACCAATTCTCCAAGCCTTTCAGGGGCAGGATCACCTCCCTTGACCTGCTACCAATGCTGTTCCTAATTTTGAGCAAAAAGGAAAAGGAACACATTAGGAGGAAAAAAAAGTGTCAGGAAGCGCACATAGATTTATCTCAAGTAGTAGCTATGGAGCTTTTTCAGTTCTTTTCATATCTGGGGGCAGAGAGAGCAACAAGCCTACATGTGTCACCCTGTGCCCTGAGTCCTATTTTACAGTTCCCTGTTGGTGGAAGATGCAGAAGCGCAGCCTTTCTGTCCTTTGATTGTTTCATGTTGCCTTTACCAGAAGAGAACGCATTATATGCATGGTGTGATACACCAGATAGGAACATAATGAAGTTTTGTACTTAAAAAAATTATCTATATTAGCAAAATGGCTAATGTAGATGTGCTCGACTTTTTGGCCTAATATCTATAGTTATTGGAGTGTTAAGCTTTACAAGAGACTGTCATTGTTAGTACTTGCCACACCACACTGTAGTTTGCATAGCAGAGGTAAGTTGACATAGTCACCTATAAAGTAAAATAAATCTCTGCACAGTCTAATTAATTTATGTATGGATATTCATGGATATTCATTCATTTATTTATGGATGGCATGTCACCGCAAGTGAGATTTATGAAAAAGTCTGATTGTTGTTTATTTCCTTACTTTAAAATTAACTACTGTCCATTTAATTAATTGGAAGGAGGGGCTTCAGTAGACCTCTTGGATTTCATACAGCTCATTCAAGTGTAGTCCAGAAACAAATAGGGGTTGATGTGGAAAAATCACTAGAAAATGTTGCCTGAAGATCAGTTTAGCCCATGGCTAATCTATGATAAATGCTGTTTATTTGAATTCTTCTCTTTTTTTTTTTTTGTAAATATCTTACTGCTCTGAGACATGTGATGTTGTTATTGGATCCTCAGATCAGAAAGTTTGAAGTCCACACAAAAAATGTCTTGTTAAGTTCCAGCTGGTGGCCCTTCTGAGTGATAATGCCATAACCATAGATAGAGTTTTGTGAAACAGGCATTTAATAAAGGACCCAAGATTGAAGTATGAAATTCAGAGTAGATTTGACTGTGTTGTCTTACTGTTTTTACTGTATGATCTTAGAAGTCGAGTAACTGCCTTATGATATTGAGCTTTAAAGGGGTACAGTACTTCCAGAGTGAATGTAGCAGCTTCTAAACCAAAATATTGTAGCAATAACAAATAAAATGGCACAGAATGCTGACTAGTAATGTACTGCATGTAATATTGTTTAGGTGCAGCATGCCATGGAGATCTTACAGAGAAGCTGAAGCTACTGTATAAAATGCATGTTCTGCCTGGTAAGTAAATGATGTTAAAATTGCTCTTGTTTTGCTGAGAACAGGAATTTGTAGCAGAGTTGTTTATGACTGGCTTTTCCAATTAAAAATTATTTTGTGGGAATGATTGTAGCCATTTCTGCAGCAGTAAAATAAGGAAGCTTCTACTCTAACCAGACAGATTTGGAAAGTCTAAAAGCACCCTCACAGCCCTCAATTGCTCCCTCCATAAACATATGTATGTCTCTTTCCTGTTAAGCTGGGGTCGGTGATATCCTCCAGGCATAAATCCACTGTTCTTCAACATATGTTACTATAATGCATTCTATTTAAGAGTTTGAAAATTAAGCTAGTTTGAAATGTTCCTGCATGTCCTGGCTCCTCATTTCTGTCACCAGGCTTTCTTCTTGGTTTCCCCTCTGGGCTGACACAACTGTTTGCAGAGGGAAGCTCGAGATCATTTAATTGATGTGTTTTCCAGGGAGCTGTACAAACCTGGACTCAGCTAAGTGAGAGAAGTAGTTAAGGGTGGAGAGGGGATGAAAACACCTCAGAACAGTTCTGAAAATTCTGAACTGGAACTGTGTCCTCTTTGGCTTGTCGCACACATGCCATAAAGAACCTACTGCTGTCCTTACTGAACCTGCACTTTGAGAACATTGCTACTGCTTGGGTAGTTTAATTCTTGTGCATATTTACATGCTGTGGTAAACATATCTAAAAACTTTGAGAGGACATTCACCTTTGTATGCTTTGAACATTGCTGATTGCTCCCAGCTGGCTTTCTTGGAGGTAGGCCTGAGTGATTCAGTAATTTAAATGGGAAAAAATGCTTCAAATACTTTTTAAAAATACTTAAAATTTAATATAAAGGAATTGAATTATTACAAAAAATATCTGTTTTTAAGAATGCAGCTTCTCATATTTGGGGACTGGCAAGCTCATACCAAATGATGACAGACTGTTTCCAGGTAGGAAAGAGAGCAAACCCTGCTTAGGACACACTGAGCTGCACAGAAGAAAGTAATGGAAGTAGGCATGGGAAGATGGGTAAGCCAGCCTCTGGAAGCAAACAGCTTCTTCTGAGACCATATTGGATGTTGAGACAGTTCAGGTCCAGTTGTTCACTTCCTGTGAGTTAAAAAGAGATGATTCCTAGCCCATCACACCCTCTTACTTCTAGAAATTGACATCCTAAATGTATTAATGGAAATATCTTTCATTTTTTAATTAAAGAATCTTACTGTGTTGCTTAGATCCATCCCCTGAGCAAGAAGAGCCAGACTCTGCTTTTGAAGCTACTCAGTACTTTTTTGAGGACATCACACCAGACTGTACACATGGTAGGCATCTTTTGAGAAGATGAGGTGATGCATTTCAATCAACATGTCTTTTTAGGGAGCTACTTTTTAATTGGACTAAACTTTGTTAGCAAAGTATTCTCTCTGAAAAGAAGTATGAAGCATTTGTATATGTGTTGATATCTTAAGAAGAGTCCCCCTGAATAGTGCATTGCAGAAGTACTTGCAGAATAATGCTGTGTGTTGTAGTAGAAGTAATTTTGTGGAGAATAAGAATAAATAGATTGGCTTTCAAGATGTATTCAGATCAGAACTTAAAACATTCTAAGAAAACGTGAGCAAAAGATACATCAAAATGTAGTTCAGCTGTTTGAAATCTTATGTACCCTAATGAGAGCCAGCATCTCATCACTGTTGCTTTAAATAGCTTTCTCTTTCTTGTGATACTTGATGTGAAGTTTCTTTTTGATTCAAGAAAAATATAACGCATCCTTCAGGTTGTAAGTGGAAGGAAAGTTGTTTGAAAATACAGGTAAGAGTTAATAGTCTAGAAAGGGCAATTTCAAGTCCTGAGAGGCAAAAGAAGATGCACTACTATAATCACCAAACATGTATCATGCTAGGAGGTGTGTTGTGCTAGCATGGATTAATCATTGTACTACACGGACAAAACCTAAGGTTGTCCCAGCCTAAGTTGTGATATTATAAATTAAATTGAATTTATGAACAGGTTTAAGAATAAGCAAAAATCATAATTTATTTCTGTAATTTTTGCTCTGCTTTTTTTGCAGAGTTTGTAAATATTTGTAAACCTTTTGTTATTTTGCACTGTACATATGAAAACAATGTCTGTATCTAAACCCACACTGATCTCTCTCTCCCCCTGCCCCTCCACTTCCTAGTTGTTGGCCTAGACAGCAGGAACAAACATGGAGTAGATGATGGGTTTGTTACAGTGAGTCTGAAAACAGACAAAGGTATGCCTTATGACAAAGGTATCTGTGTGAGTTACATCTTTCATTTCATATAAAGATGCTCCTTTTGAAAATGGGGAATAAAAGTAATAATTTAAGATTTCTTCATGGTCTTTTTCCTCCATCTCTGGGTAATTTGTTGGCCATAGGCAAGAAAAGCTCACGAGAGAATCGAAATTACCTAAGAATGTGGAGCCAAGAGAATAAATCCAAAGCAAAAAACACAAAGGACTTGCCCAAGCTGAATCAGGTACTTCTGCTGCTACTTACTTTTCATTAAATTAAACTTTCCTCACATATCTATAAATATTCAATGTATTAGCACTGAACAAAGATTTTATTTTGAGCACATACTTTTTTACCAGAGTAGCAGTCAGCTGATTGCAGAAGTTTACTGTTTACAAAATAATTTAACTGGCATTCAGCTCCCAAAACATCCCAAAAATTATATACACACATATAGGAACAGTAAAACATATTATTTTGATCTCTAGACAAAGGATGTGACATTGAATATCACCAGTCAGCACTTAATGTCTTATAAGCATAACCTGAAAGTAGTATTTTATGTTTTGCAATTTGTACTGCTAGTCTCAATCCCCTCAGATCCACAGCTGCTAAGGAGGAGGAGACGCATTGGGATAGCTGTTTCCTCCAGAGCATGTAGGGAAGGTTTATTTCCTGTAGAACAACGATTCTTGCTTAAGGTAGCCCTGAGAAAGTCTTTCTATCTAATTTACTAGTTTTGAATTTTGAAAGAGTTGTATCCAACTAACTTACTCTTGTCAGATAAGGAGTGCTGCAGGTCTTCATTTTTCATTACTTCTCATCAGTTTTAGGAAACCCTTAGTTATACTTAGCATTGTTCCTACAAGAAAATCCACCAAAATGAATGCAAAGTGTCTCACTGCTCACCCTCTGTTGCCTTCCTGTGGCTGCAGAGAAATATATTTGTGATATTTGGACAAAACATCCAATAATTTATTCGAAATACCTTTGAGAGATGCAACGTATCTGACTGCCCAGTCATAGAAAATGCTTCCTAGACTGCACCTGAATTATTTCAAATTTCACTTTAATCACATAAACTCTTGTGTCCTGCCTCAGTCCCAGACTTCTAAAACTGATTTGGAAGATGTCAGCATGATTTTTTCCTGCTCTTGTTAATGTTCCTTCCCCCTGTGTTTAGGGGCAGTTCATTGAACTGTGCAAGACGATGTACAACATGTTCAGTGAAGACCCCAATGAGCAGGACCTGTACCATGCTACGGCTGCTGTGACAAGCTTGCTCCTGGAGATTGGGGAGGTGGGGAAGCTCTTCAGCATGCAGCCCCCCAACAACACAGACAGCAGCAACAACTGCAGCAAAGCCATTCAGAGCGAGTTGTTCCAGAAGAAAGAGAACCATCAGTATCCCCTGGAACAGCACAAGGCGTTCCGGGCCACCCATGTGGCCAGTGAAGAGGAGGCTGCTGGTACCGACAGTGCCCTGGGCATGCAGATGGAAGACATTAAGCTGGAAGACTCTTCTCCCAGGGATAATGGAGCCTGTTCTTCCATGCTCATTTCTGATGACGACACAAAAGACGACAGTTCCATGTCCTCCTACTCGGTGCTGAGTGCGGGTTCACACGAGGAGGAGAAGCTGCACTGCGAGGACATCGGGGAAGACACGGTTCTGGTGCAGAGCAACCACAATCCTGCCCTCCGCAGGAGCCTGAGCATTGACAGGGACTGGGCCATCAGCTTTGAACAATTTTTAGCCTCTCTTTTGACTGAGCCAGCACTGGTCAGGTACTTTGACAAGCCTGTGTCCATGATGGCTAGGATTACTAATGCTAAAAACATCAGGATGAGGGGTAAACCAATAACCTCGGCCAGTGACTATGAAATCTCTACTATGTCGGGATAAAAGGCAGTTGGGTTTTTTATTTAATTTTTTTTTTTATTCTCTATTTATTAGAACCTGGCAGAGGCCCTGGTATTTTCAAAACATAGGTTTTTTTCACTAATGTGAAAATGTTGGGGTGCAAACATAACTATCTTCAAGTATAATCACTCTTTCTGTGGGAAATGTTACACATGCAAATTTTATTCAAAATACAGAAAAAAAAATGCTTGTCAGTGAAGTGTGTGTATTATTAATATTGCTGTCAGTGTATAATGGCAAAGATTAGTTCTAAATTTCTAAATGTAAACTTAATGCAAATATTTATGATCATTTTTAAAATAGACATATATAGAGATCTGATGCTTGGAAAAAAAAAAAAAAAACAAAAACAAAATGGGAAGAACTTAAAATTTAAAGGGACGCTGTCAACCTGAAAAGGACCTCAGGTAAAAATAAGTTCCAGGCAACATCCTTGAAGCATAATTTTATTTCATATAATTTTTTTTCCAAAGAGGCTTTGAATGTATGCTTTGATTTTACTTTTCTGAATGTATGAAAGACCACTTCAGTGACACCTGCCTGGCTCCTAACTTCCTCTGCCTGAGACTGGTATGCTCAAGTGAAAGTGAAAAGTCCATCCCAGCCTAGCTGCCACATCAGGCAAATGTGGATAAATGTGATGGTTTCTGCTCAGTTGCCATTCCCTGGGTTCAGCAGAAAGAAAGCCCAGTCCCAGCTGGGTCCACCAAAAAGGAAGATCTCCAGCATGACCCTGCCCAGGGCTGTATTCCTAACCAGTGGACTTGGAAGCTTTGCTGGTGTTCTCCCAAGACAGCGTATGCGGGTCCCAGAACAGATTGGTATAGTCTCTTTTCAAAATTTGAAGTCTGTTTTTAAAAGCTTAGGGAAAAAAAAGCATATATATCTGCTTCTAAGGCTAGATCTACAGCAAATATAGCTTAGTTCTTAAAACTAACCTTTACCACTAACCTATTATATCCTTGTTAGATTAAGAAAATAAAAACCTGTATTGCATAGGTCTTTATTTACTACAGTGTAAAGCAGCAGTAATGAAAAAAAATCTGCAAGATAATGTAACTGAATGTTTAAATCTTACTGAGAACACTGTCACTTTATATGAAATGAATAGTATCCTGTTCTGACTTATGGAATAATATGTTAAAATCAGAACTGGAGCACCTGCACTTTGAATCCTTGCTTTTTTTATAAAGGTATTTGGGATTTTTTTTTTTTTTAGATTTTGTTAGCTGTTTTTTAATTCATATTTGTGTGTTTCAGGATCATGCCTACATGCCTAATCTTTATTTGCTGTTTTGAGAATATTTTCTGTAGAATACTGTTGATTTTTATACTCCTGTATAATATTGCATCCATGTAACTTGCAGATTTTTTTAGCACAAGCTATGTTTAATTATTTTGTTTTAAAAGAATGCTTTTAAACTGTCAGATTAAGTGGTTTTTAACCACAAATAGGTAATGTGAACAAATAAAGTACACTCTTCACAGATTTGATTTTTAACTATTAAAGTCATGCTAGAGGGAAAATGAGGTGGTTGTGCTTTATTACACGGACAAATGTTAGTATGTCTATTGGTAACAGTATGAAAAAGCACTGTAGTCTTTCTGCTGTGACTGTGGATGGGTTTAAATACGTATCAAATAATGATATTAATTTTAAGCTATAATCACCATTTTGAATACTATTATTTTGTTTTAATTAAAGATGCCAAGGCCAGAGTGGGGTGCTTTATTATAATGTCTGGCAGCTGAATAAGCTGTCATGGAAGTCTTCAGCATTAAGAATTAACATCCTTAAGTGGACTGCTGACAAAATTTTTAAGTTTGCAGATCCCTAAAATATTTATCTTTAAGGTGTCTGTTATGTTAAAGTGAATTTAAGCCTATCAGCAAGCTCATACACACCCCTAGAGACACACAGGACACAGCTCCAGCACATTTTCATTTTAAGAGCTTGTCAGCTTTGTTCCCACCCCACCCGCACAGCAGGGAATGCAGTGGTTGACAAGAATTATTTTGCTGTTCGGGCTCCTGTAACAAGAAGAGGCATCCACAAGTGGATCTCTGGTGGGCCAGTTTACAAGGCAACTTTTGTTTTGCTCTAGTAGCCTTCCTTACCCTCCTGATCACATCAGCAAAGCTCCTAAATGTGAGCCAGGTCCTCTTTAAGAATGGCATTGCTATAGGTAGCAGCCAGGTGAGCAGATCTTTTCCAAGTTTGTTTGGATGAGGCTGCTCATTTGATCAGGACCACCTGGAAGTTGCCTGTTTGATGACAAGATCTGCTGTGCCCTGTTCTTCAGTAGCAGTGTGGGAGCTGGTGAATAGAAAGCTACACAAGAATTCAACTGACCAGCATACAATGGTGTGAGACTTTTGGGAAAATGTAAGTATTTTTAAAGGCTTGCTGTATGTGCAGTTGTACTACAGAGAAAGTGAGTATGGCTTCAGAAGTACCTAAGTCTTGTGCTTTTTGTGCTTGGAGATACAGTATTTATTCTCTGAATTGTAGAGTTCAGTTGGGGCTGCTATTCTAGAGCTTTTTTTGTAGATTATTTTATATAGAACTTTCACTACTAAAAAAAAGAAAACTTGAGGAGAATATTTCTTTATGGCTTTTCTTTGTCTGTCTTTCAGCTTAGTGAGAAACTGTTAACACCTGGAAGTTCTGTGGTACTAATGTGGTTTCGGTTCGAAACCGGGCAGAAACACCAATTTCATGTAGTGGTTTTGGTTTGCCAATTTAGAATTTTCACTAATTTTGAGACTTCCCAGCCAATGGACCTACTTCTTGCTGTGAGATAGGATTACTACAAAGGCAAAGCAGGCTCAAACTTCAAAAGAGTAAAAAGAAAAATTTATTAGCAGTAACTAAAGGCAAAGGAAAAAAAAGTATTAAGAATCAAAACAAACCCTTCAGACCACTTCTCCTCCCCCCACAACCTTTTCCTTGAACACTGACAATGTAAAGAACCAAACCCAAACTTCCAGTCAGTTTACCACCTCTAACATAGTCTTCCTACAGTTCACACAGGGAGAGAAGTCCCTCTTGTTAAGGTTCTGGAGACTTCTCCACAAGAGGGAAAATACAGTTCTCTCTCTGTCGTGGCTCTCTCACAACTAGCAGCCACCTGGGGGAAACTCTGCTATTGTGAAGTCCTTCCCATTTCCACAAGCCTTCCCACGGCTTGTCAATGGGCCACGTCAACTTATGGGGTATTATTTTTAAAATGAACAGTCCAAAGGCAAAAGTCCTCATTATTTATCTCTAAAATTGTCCTCATCCCTGGGAACAGAGATCTGCCTTTTCTCCTGTGGCAGTAGAGGACTCCTCCTCTCTCCCTCTCTGTTCCAACTTCTCACGGGATCACAGCTACTTTCACATCTGCTTGCTTCATCATGGAGGCTTTTCATCAACATCAACCTTGAATACTTTCATCTCCCCATAATCTCATGTGTTATAAGGAAAAAGAGTCTTTCTCCATAGCTTTACAAGAGGATTTCAGCCCCAAGCAGGCATCTTCTCATCCCTCCCATCTGGGACGTAACTTTGTTCCTCATTGACCATGTCTCCCTGCCATTCCTTTACATGCTTGCTTCTTGTTCCCCTCTCTCACCCGGGGGAGGACTGAAGCACTGGAAGGATTAACATGTTGCCCAGGCCCCGATCGAACTGGGTGTTCCCGACGGCTGGAACTGCAGCTGGGGGAGGGCTGGGGAAAACGGCTCAGATCGGATCAGCCAGGCTTGAATTCAGCAGCAGCACGCCGGGATGGGCGCTTCTCCCTCCCCCTGCCCAATGCTTGAGGCGACTCCCACGGAACAAAGTCCCGGGGTTGCCTGGGGCAGCTCTCGGGTGTGGCCGGCGGGGCTCGGCTGAGCCCTGAGCTGGGCCGCAGCACACAGCCAGGGCTGGCTCCATCCGGCCTCGGCACCCCCCTGCTCCCTGCCCAGCAGCCGATGGGGGAAGGGGCAGGGGCAGGCGGCCCGGGGGGAAGAGTGCCCAGGCCACGGCCAGGGCCGGTCAGCCCGAGCCCAGCCTAGGCACAGGCCAGGCCGGACCTCGTTACCTCCTCGCCAGCTGGAAAAGAAAGATGAAGTTCCCGGGTTTTTTCGTCTTAAACGTGTGTCTTTCACAGAGGCATGTCCAACTTTTCAGTGGCTCACCGAGCTGTCAGTTAAGCACAAACCTCTTGCCTCATTTCCCAAACTCCTCCCTTGTCAAACTACAATGGGTACTTACCTCCTTCATTGTAGCATCTTGCAGCTCCTGAGTTCTAGGTGGTAGAGCTGAGGTTTGAGACTTGGAAATATTTGTGTTATATGAGTTGTGTTACACAAATAAGAAGCTCATTATGTGATGTATTAAACCTACAGGAAAAACTACATCAAAACTGTTGTAAAAAGAAAAGCACTTTATGAGTTCTTACACAACGATGCTGGCACTTCTGTTACAGTAGAAGTCAGGTGTTGTGTCATAAATTCAGATGGTGGAGGCTGGTGTGGGATATATGGTGTGGCATGTAAGGAACTGTTGGAGAGAACAGGAGCAGCCTGAAAGCAGCTGGTCAGGCAAATATGGTGCTTTTGCTTGGAAGGCTGTGCAGCCAGGTCTGGTACCTCCTAGGTACTCCACAAGCTTCTGGAGGAGGGCCTGTCAGAGGGTCTTTGCTACTAACCTTTAATTCTGTAGCATCAGAACGGAACTATGGTAACTGGGTTTGTTAGCAGTACATGCCATACAGTAACTGACAAAAAAGCATCAGGAAGAGCTTTAATTCCATCAGAATACTTAGCACAACACAACAAACCTGCTGCATAAGCACTAAATCTACAGCTCGTTTGAATGCTGAAGCGGTAGGTCAGAGAAGGCCATCCTAGTGTAGCCAGGGACAACAGCTTAACAAGTTTGGGTTGTATGTGACCTGGTGAATTCCAGTGCTGCTGCTCTGCAAACTTCTGGCATCCCTGTAGTGCCCAGTCTGTTCCAGTTCTTGGTAATCCAGTAACAAGGCATGCTGTAGCTAGATGACACCTTTTATCAGAAATTAGTTATTAATAGTAAAAAGTGGTTGATGTGTTGTACCCATTTTGGTAAGAAACATGGACTAGTTGGGGTTAGAGCAAAACATTTTGAACAAATGAGAAAATACTGAGGAATTGTGTATGAGTTGGTAGGTCAGCTTAGCCTTTGGCAGAGCGTGCCATGGTATTTGTCTTGGTTAGTGTATGAGGTTCCAGTGTTCCTTCAACTCCTGCTGCTGAGGGAAAAGACTGGTCTGTGACTAGAGCTCACCAGTTTATGTGAGCAGGAGTGTTATAGTGAGACTGAAAATGAAGCAGTCGTATCTCCTACTGAGCTTTATCCTCTGGCTGGAAAAAACATCTATGCTATTTCTGTTTCTTTCAACTAGAAGATAGCCTTGAGTCAAGTGTTACGTACTTCAAGCCTCAACTGAGATTGGTTTAACTCCAGGCGTTATGGTTTAACTCCAGGCAGCCACCAAGCCCCAGGCACTCACTCTCTCCCTCCCTTACCAGTGGGATCAGGGAGTGAATTGGAAGGGTAAAAGCCTGAAAACTGATGGGTTGAGATAAAGACGGTTTAACAGGGAAAGCAGAAGTGACACACACAAGCAAAGCAAAACAAGGAATGAATTCCCTGCTTTCCCATGGGCAGCTGTTCAGCCATCTCCAGGAGAGCAGGGCCCGATCACATGTAAATTGTGAAGATAAACACCATCACTCCAAATGTGTCCCCTTTCCTTCTCCTCACTTTATATACTGAGCATAATGTCACATGGTCTGGAATATCCTTTTGGTCAGCTGGGGTCACCTGTCTGGGCTATGTCTCCTCCCACTCTCCCAGGCACCCCCAACTTCCTGCAGTGTGGCAGCACAAAAAGGAGAAAAGGTGTTGGCTCTGTGTAAGCCCTGCTCAGCAGTAACAAAAATACCTCTGTATTATCCACCCTGTGTAGAGTACAAAACACAGCTCCATACCAGCCTCTGGGAAGAAAATTATATCTACCCCAGCCAAAACTGCCACAATTTAAAATGCTGATTTATTCAACAGCAAAGCCAGAAATTGGCCTGACAGCAAATAATAACAAAAATGTGGCAGTGAACATTACACTGGAAAATGGTTAATAATAGAAAATTGCAACATGTGCTGATAGCAGCAGCATCGCTGTGCAAGATTGGCTTAGAGCTGGGAATACAAGCTGTGAAATACAGCTTAGTCAGTCTGAACAGCAGTGCAAGATGTTCCTGATAAATGGTGGCAGATATCTCAAAGTATGTCACTTCAGAAGACAATTAAGCTCTGGTTCTTCTCTTTCCTGTGGTACTCAAGATCTCAGTTTAAATTTCCTGAATAGCTACTTGCTTGTCCTATTTTCTAAAATAACATATTTGCATAACTGATCAACCTGACATTTGGAGTTTGGAGGACTGGGATGTTCCTGTAGTGGCAGGGCCTGTTCTGTGTTTCTGTAGAAATAAAAAATCGCTACAGGTGAGATCTTGTAGTTCTCATGGAATGGCACTTCAGTACATTAATAGAAGCATTTGTTCTTCAGAGTTCAGGAGGAGAAACAAAGCCTGCCTGAGAGATACAAATAAATTTTTAAAAACCCAAGCAAATTATTTAACATAGGTTGTATGAAGGCATGCCAGAAGATACAGAGTCTGAAAAAAAAAACCAACCAACAACACTTGAGGGTTTCTTTCCAGAGCTGTTCTCCAGCTTTTAAATTTTGTTCCTCCTGAGCAAAAATGCTCACATTTTGAGTTGCCTGTGAGAATGAACTTCCAGGTCCTTCAAATACAGTCATTGTTGTGGGGTTTTTTGGGGGTTTGGGTTTGGTAGGGGAGTTTTTTTGTGTTGTGGATTTTTTTTTCTTTTTTTGGTGCACATTTTTTTTTAAGCGTAAGACAGAGCTTACTTTCAAGTGAAGATTTTAAAAGCAACTGAAACGAAGCAGTAATAAGCCTCTACCACTTGCAGCAAAGTACAGTAGCCCATCTGTGTAACAGGATCAAAAACCAAGGACCTCTTAGCAAGCTGGAGGCGAGTTAGGAGGATGGGGGAATTTGTAGGAATTTTGAGCCATCTGGGAAGTAGGCCTTGGACTCAGGCCTGTGTAAGAGTCGGCTAGGCCTTGTGCCGTAGCCATAAATGCTTATTAAGGTGTGTTTTAATTATAGATAGAACAATTGTGTGATTAGTACAGTGGCCACCTTAATAAGAGAAATGTTTGCATTCCTTTCACCTGGTACACCAATCAGAAGATACCTGTTACTGTAAACTACTCCAATGTCTATATAACCTGCCATTTCGTGATATTAAACCGGACTTCACAATGCTTGATCATAGTGGTCTGATGTGTGTTAAGTCTAGTTCTAGTCCCCTCCATTGAGGCCCTGAAATTATTTCCAACATCAGTGGCGCCCTGACCAGGGACCTCGGTTTTATAGTTTCGAAGCTGATTCATTAATTATTAATTCGCTTTAATGCGTTCACTTCGATTGTTTTGATACGTGAAGTGAGTTCAGAAATGAAATTTAGCTTAGATGCAGTTAAGCCTTCGTGGCATGTTCTACTCGAGCCAGAACTTTGAGTTCTGAATTGGACTCGACGGAACCGGGATTCGGTCCTGAAGAACAAGCAAACGAAGCAGGGGGCTGGAAGTGGTCGTGTGGTTCCACCAGAGGGAGCGGCGAGACACTGACGAAACCAGAGGTAAGACGCCGCGGAGAAGACAAAGACATTAGAGATGGAAAGTGAATACCATGCGGCCACCCGTCTGTTAACAAATATCCTCTCCAAGAGAGGTGAAAAAGTGAAAGAACAGGACGTTGTTCAGTTGGCCCTGTGGGCCAGGAAAGAAGGGAGATTGGGACGGCCATCTCTCTTTTTTAGTGAGACAGAGTGGCAAAACCTTGGCGAAGATCTATTAAAAGCACTTCGCGCTGGAGGAAAAGAAAGAAAAACAGCTCAAAAAGTTGGAGTGGTGTGGCAGAAAGTTGTAGATACCTTACAAGCTCTGTCAGCTGAAAAACGGGCGGCGCAAGCAGCGATCCATGCTTTAGAGGGCGCGGGAGATCAAAATAGAGAAACGCAAAAATCATCAAAAGTCGCGAGGTTTTTCGGTATTTCCAGCAAACATCCAGTGAGAGGAGACGCAGCTCCGATTTGCAACACATTGCAGGACGTTGTAAATTCGGTAGCCACGGGCGGGACCGGAGCGCGCGGTGTGTGTGAGGGCCCCCAGAAAGCAGTGCTGGTGAGAGCCGAAAACCGGAAGTGCCTGGCCCACAGCTTCTGCCGACTGCAGCCAGGCAGGAAGTGTTCCGAGAGCCAGAGCCTGGGGGGGCGTGGTGAAACAAGAGGAGGCAGGCGGGGCCGAGGGCGGAACAGACGTGACGCGAGAGTGGGGCAGAGATCGTAGCCATGGTGACGGTAGCGCGGGCTGGCCCCCGCCCGCACCAGAAGCGACGCAGTTTGCGCAGTTGCAATGCGCCTGTCGGATGTCAACAAACATGGCGACTTCCGTCGCCGCGGCGCCGGCAGCGAGAAAAATAATATCAAATGCTATGAGATCAGACGCCGCTGTGTCACACACGGCCCAGCTCGCTCTGGCGCCGCGAGCCCCCGCGCATTCGACAACGCACCACACGCAGCCGTGAGAAGCAGCAGCAAGCGGCGCCGAATCTTAGCACTTGCAGTCAGCCCGGAGCCGCAGCCCCGCGGAGCTACCACCGAGCAGCAGGGCCGTGGCCGGGACCAGGACTGGCAGCGGCACCTCGCCGCCGCCGCCGCCCTTGTATAGCACCTCGTTGGGTGGCCCGTCCTGGCGCAAACCGCCGGCCGCCGAGCAGACTGCAGTCAGCGGCGCTTGGATCAGCACAGCCTGGCACGTCACACACCCCCCCCCCTCCCCCGCGCGGCTGCCGCCACATCCCACGCGTGGCAGAGGAAACGCCACAGCACACCTGCTG
>VWZV01014406.1:940060-959789 GCA_013397155.1 Irena cyanogastra | reverse complement strand
TTTTTTTTTTAATACTGACTGATTAGGCACTTTGGGAATGAATATGTACAGAATTTTCTTGCAGTGTTGAAAAAGGCTGAATTACAGTGAACAGCTTTTGTTCTAAGGACTAAATGGTTCCTCAGTGAAAAAGAAGGGTTTTTTATATTTTATAATGTGCAGTAGTGAAAAAGCTTAACAGGAAAATATGAAGAACTGCAGATCTCATGAGATCCAAGGGTAGCAAGCTTATCATTGCAATGTTGCACACGCATTCAGGAACTTCTGGGAATATTCTACGTTGTGAGATGTATTGCATGAGACATAAAACAGGCATCATTAAAGTTCCTCTAGGAGCTGCATTATTCTAATATTTTAACTCCTCTGTGCCTAATTTTTCGATGTTAGTATTGACTAGTGTCCATTTTTTGTAAATATTTGGGGCTATAGGTTTGCATCAATCGTTATCTTTAATTACCTTGAAGTATTACGCTCAGTAAAGCCTGTGTTGTATATCCTGGAGTTGTTTATAATGCTTTACTGATTTACAATTATTAAATTATATTGCCAGAGGGTGCTGATGGCGGGGTGGGTAGATTTATTATTCTTCCAAGCATCTGACTTTAGTAAATGCATAATTGTGTATGGAGCAAAGCACTTTCCTTTCCCAGGCAATACCTTGAATTTTTAGAGATTTAAAGGGACTGTGTAGTATTTTGGCTGTTGAATATTTCAGGATGTGAGTAAAAGCATTTTCTGGCAACACACAAAACAGCTGTTGCTGCTAATGTCCTCAGATCTAATTTGATGTTTGGTTTTTTGTTTGTTTGATTTTTTTTCATAGTTTCTAAACCTCCTTCCACATCACTCCTAACTGAAGGCTCTATCAGCATGTTTTGGCTTTCACTGCTTGGCCATGGATAGTATGAATTTATTTTTTTTTTAAATGTGCTAGCTTTCCATGGTTAAATGAAAAACACATATCTTCAAAGAGTGAATAATGATTTAATTTTTTTAGAGTTATAATACATGGTAAGCATGCCTACTGTTTCTCATAGGGTTTAGTTCTACCAAGACTAATATTATGCAGCTGCACTCTGCTTATTTTAATAAGGCAGTTCTTCAAGAGAGGGATTGAAAAAGAGCAGATTGTCCCAGATGGGAACTGTTCCTGGTCCACCATGGACTGCTGGGCTGCTCTGCACTGGGGTGGGTGGCTGATATGGCACTGGCTGTCGAGTTTGTTTGATTGCTCAGCTATTAATTGTGGCAAATGACAATTTTATAGATCCCTGGGTTCAAGGTCCCCAGGCCAAGCCATGCTGTATTCATCTCTGAAGAGAGGGGAGGAAGGGGCTGTGAGCTGCTGCAGTGGTTTAAAATGAACATGAGATTTTTCATTTCAGCTGGGGCTGTGACAATGTTGTGGAGAGAGCAAATAAGGCTCCGTTCTCTTTTTTTAAAATGTAATAGGCAGAAAATGTCCACAGGAACATCCATGTTTCTATGGTTACAGGATTGTGTTCTCTTTTGGACTGTAAGGATGATAAATGGATATGATCATCCTGTACTAAACCTGAAGGGAAGCTAAGGACTAAACCTAAGGGGAAGCAGGAGCATGTCACAGGTTTACAAAACCCTTGATGTCTTGGACCTGGGAGCACCTTTAGACCTCTCTGCTGTTCTTGGACTACCTACTAAAGCAGGAGCTTGCCATAAAGAATATTAATAGCTAGGGGAAAAAGCACATAAATAATAAAAGCTAATAAATGCATTCTTTCTTAAAGGGTCATATTTCTAGTAACTAAATTAAAGAAGTAGAGGCAATTTTACAGTTGGACTCAATCTTAAAACTCTTTTCTGCCTTAAATGACTCTGATTCTCTTTAGTTTGTGGTTAATTTAAGTCAAATTAAGAAAAAAAACAATAGAAGAAACAATGAAACCTTGATAAAAATATTGTAAAGCTTCAGTTTACTTCCTTTATGTATCTTACACTGGTTTCTTAACCCTACTACAAAAATAGGGTGTAAAGCAAGCCAGTCTACTCATCTGAATTATGTTTTATTTCCTTAGAAATAGCTGGAGAAGTTTAATTTTTCTTTTTCTATGTAAAATAAAGATATCTGGAAGATCCAGTCAGTTTTTCTGATGGGGTTGTGCTAAATGAAGATGAATCCAGAACAAAGCTGGGTCAGCTGTGGTTTTTCTGGAAATGGAAAGTAGTGCTGAGCTTTCCCCAAATGAAATATTACAGGGTTACAGTGTTGACAGAGGGATCTGACATGATGCTGCTGAGGTTGATTGGATTATGAAGGGTTTAAGTAGTAATGGGATTGGAAAGTACTTCTTGAATGAAGAGACAGCTGTAGAGGATTTTGAAAGGGAGGTTTATAGGGTTGAGTCAGTTCAGCCCTGGGGTCATAGCCTTGCCCAGAGTTTAGGGGCTGGATGAAGGTGGGGAGCTCAGTGCTTGGAAAGCCTGAGAAGTAGAAATGCAGAACCTGAGCCTTTAATTCAGGGAGTTAAACAAACTTCAACAGAAACTGATATAAATGCCTAGTTAAAAAAAAACAAACCAAAACAAACCAACAAAACTCTGCCCTATGAAATTTTGCTTTCTGATCACGGGTGAATATGTTAAATGTCCTACAGTAGCATGTTGGAGAAGGTTTGTTTCAATGAGATGTTACCCCACTTTCACCTGTATCATTATCAAGGACTTGCAGTAATAAAAGAAGTTTGCTCCTGCACCTAGACCATAACTAAAAGGAGTTAACAGAAAAATAATTAACCACTGGAATACACATGTGTACAAGGTGCTCTTTGAAAATGGTTGTGTGGAGCAGAAATATCCTTGAAACTTGGAGGTTAGACCCCTTTTAGTCTTCCCCTGTACTTGCTGTAATTCCAAAAGTGTTTGACAAGGTAGTTTTAAGAGAAGAGGAAGCAAGTGTTGTAGGGGTAGATCCTCAAGCACCTTAAGGAATTTAAGAGTTCATGCTTTCCAAACACTGCCCAAATGGTGGGATGTGGAAGAAGTGGTGCATTTTTGGGCTGCCTGGGTTTAGGCAGTTTAATTGTGCCTAGAACTTAGCAGCATCAGCTGGATGGTTCAGACATGTAAGATGAGACACCTTGGCCAGAAGAAAGATGTGCAGCTGCAGTGTGGAAGAGACCTTCCAAATGGAAATAGATGTCTTCTGGCCTGTGCTCAGTTTTATGGCCAGCAGGAGGGAAAATATTTGAATATTTTTAGCTGTTTGAGGCCACAGAGTCTGTTGAAAATGTCAACATTCAGCAGATATGTGGTTCAAGCCTTATTGCCCTGAACAGCTGTTGACTTTGCCCTTTCTTTTCTGTTTTCTTCTTCAGACCAGCATTTGTCTTGGATCAATTAAGTTTGTAATTGGCCAGTACCCTTGCTGGGTTACACTGTGAGCTTGGTAGATGCTAAAATACCACAGGTATCCTCATTCAGGGAAGTGCATGCTTGTTTTTGAAGGAAACTGTCACTGTCAGTTCACTTTTGGCAACCAACAAATTGAGGGTCAATTTTTCAAGTCATTTATTGCATTCAGCTCAAATCATAGCTTGAAATGATGCGTGATTTGTCCACTGGAGACAAGATCTCTGCTTTCCAAGGTTAGTGCTGCTCTTTTAAAAATTGCTCCAGATAGGATTGATGTCTTTTTTTTTTTTTTTTTTTTTTAATATCAAATAGGATTTCATACTAGAATGGGTAAGGTGCTCATCTTCCTTGTTATTTGGAGGCTGTAGTAACCACATTAACCCCCTGGAAAGAAACTAATGAACAGGCACAGAGATTACTGCAGGACCACTGTCTGAAAACCTGTGTTCCTCTTACTTAAGTGCTTCCTTATATCCATGTTTCCAGAACTTTTGTTAGTCTAAAATAATTGATATTCCTAATTTTCAGGGATAAATGTCCTGCTAAGCACAATTCAAGGAATTTTGTCCTGTAATTTCTGCTAGCTCAGGCCAGCCAATTGCTTATTGACCATAAATGCTTATCATTTTCTTCCTTTTTTTTCTTACAAGAGGCAAATCATCTGAATCCAGCCTGGCAGGTGATAAAATTTAGCACTGTGTATCAAGTCTGTGATTTCTGTGACCTGCTGTGCTGACGAGTACTGTAGGTGGGATTTGTTGTTTAAAATTTCACGTCAATTTTCAGTTGTATAGTCTTTGAACTTTTATAAATGTCTCTCAGAGAGTATTTTATGAGAGAAAAAGCAGTGGCACTGTCTGTTGGACACCAGCTGCTGCAGTGTTCTCACCATTCTCTGCTTTGTTTTCTGTTTTGCATGGGGAAGCTCATGCTTTGGGAAATACTTCCTGGAAAATTGATCTACATATACAGTGAGAAGTTAGAGAAAACTTCTTTTCAGGAGTGGGCACCTGAATGTGGTTTATAACCAGGCTTTGGGGGCAATCAAGACTGCCGCTCCTGGCACTGAACCATCTGTGAGTTATTTTTTGGCTATGCTGTGGCGACGTTTTGAAAAATAAAAATACTTGGACCACATCCATTAATAATTCTTTAGTGATGTGTTTATCCTGGAGAAGAAAAGGCTGTGGGGGTGTGATTTAGGACTTGGTAACCATAGCAGAGGAGTCTGTACCTGAGAGTCATCACTGCTGTTAGTCTGAGGAGCCAGAACAGTGTTGTCTGTGTTTGTTAGGTGACAATTGAGTATTTGCCAGTGCTGGTAGAATGGCAATGAAACAAAAGGCAAGAATATCTAAAGCCCACTGATAAATGCAAGATTTAAGTGATACAGTTTGTAAATCAAATATGGTTGCTTCAGTGTTCCTGTTCTCTTAATGTTTTTTTAAACATATCATTACTTCTCCTAATTAAAACCCCCAACTGTAGCCCTGTACAAAATAACATTTAAGAATCTTTTGCTTGTATTCCCCTTGCTCCCTATATGCCTGTTGTGGGTTTTTTAAAAAAATATTATTATTTATTATTTTAAAAAATATATTCAGTATATTTCAGACAGGGGGTTGCAGGCTAATTATGATTTAACGAAAGGCTTTGAAATGATCATTATTATTGTACAAATACCAGAGTGTGTGGATGAAATAATGTTTGCCACCTTTCTGACAGACTGATGCACGTCTCATGTAACCTTTAGGCCAGACAGCTTGGAAGTCTAATGAGCCTGAATTATTCAGAAGCCAGTGAAGATTAGTTTGATAGTTGAGAGTATGTATTGATCTGCCAGCATTCTTTCTGCAGTGTTGAGCTTCCAAAATACTTAATAACTTTAAAACCAGGTTTTTATTTTGACCAAAAAAAGAAATGGCTGGCATTTTTTTAGAAAAACTACAAGCTTTTTGTCAATCTTTGCTAAATGTTAATCTAAAAAAAAGCCAAACCAAGCAATCCACACAATGCCCCCCAAACCCCACAAAAGTAACATGCTTTTTCTTCTTTCTTTCTTTTTTTTAAATTTATTTTTTTAAACATAGTTGCTAACAATACCTCTGACACTGTCTTATATCCTTCTGCAAAAAGATCCATTTCTTTCAGACAATTACCAGCCTCTCTTTCAGATAAGATCCAGGTTTATTGAGTTTCCCACTGTGCAGTTACAGTTCTCAAGAACAGATTACTACATATGAGCAGCCTGGATGATGGAGTGGATTGAAGTGGAAAGTAGGCAAAAGATATTGCAGCACTCAGGGGTTTTTTTTGGTGGTGATCTGAAATATATAGGAAGGAACTTTGGTGTTGCTACTGATTGATTTTACTTCGTGGTCAGACAGAAGCAAGCTAATTCTTGCACAAATTAGTGATGTGAGGAGTTGCAAAATGGATTTCTTTCTTTGATATGGAAAATACTAGGACCCACCATTAGCTTAAAACACTTTCAAATTTCTAGCCTGTAATGAAGGAGAGAAATAATATTCCTTTGTATGAACTGCCAAGATGGGAGGAAATGTTTCTGATTCCAGCAGTGTTGGATAAAATGCTCCTGTTTGTGACATTTATCAAAAATTATTACATGTTAGGGACCCAAAGAGGGGCTCATTCATATGCAGACACTGTGCTTCCAGGATTAGCATTCCATCCCCAACACCAACTGCACCAGGATTGCCTTGTGGGACTGTTGCTTTTGGAAGGCAAGGACAATTATTTTAAAACATGTAGGAGGCCATACGTATTTTTTTCTTAAACTCTATTATCTTAAATGACTTCTCAGGACGTGTCTTCTTTTTAAAATTAATAAGCAGCTTGGTGTTTCAGAATAACTATGTCTTGGTGCAAACTGCTTTGTATTCCCATGCTTCACCTACATTATGCTTGCTCAAGTTACAAGCTTATGCAAATACTTTTCATTCCGTCACTTCTCAAGCAAGGCTAAGGATTTTAGTCAAGCTTTGGAAGCCCAGCTTAGCTGTTCTTGCAGGAATTATGCCTCTGCTGGAGGAAGCTGCAAATTTCAGGGCACAACATAATTTTACATACAGCATTTTTTTCTAATCTCAGTTTATGCTCCTTGTCTTAATTATTTACTTGATGGAGTGTAGTTCTACATCTGTAGTTCAACACTCTGTGCTGTCTTTTTAGAAAGAAAGAAGGTGGTGTCTCTCCCAGCAGAAGGGTGCTGCAAAAGGAATCTGTTGCCATTACACTACCTGAGATGAATCTGCTGGAGCCAAGAGACCTTAAATTAATGGGAATTTTTTTTGCTAGTAAAATAGGCGAGTCTGTGCAGTGGTGGAAGATGGATATTGTTTCACAGAAGTCAGCTGCACTGTGCTTTAATTAAAAATAAGGCAGCAGAACCATTTTATCATATGTTGGTTCCCTTATTATTTCTGTATCGTTGAAGCGTTAAATAGGTACAAAAATCCCTGCTTACCTCTACTACAGGCTAGACAGCATTGCCATTAATGTAAATGTGGCTCTAGCCAGTCACAAATGTCAAATATAATGCCAATTATGGTATTGCAGGCGTTCAGAAAGGGAAGCATAAATGTTAATGTTATATAGCTTGTCCAATTTTAATGAAGCAGGTTGTTTTCCACTGATCACATTTTGATATCTGCAGTTGTGGTGGAGTCCAGAGGGATGTTGGTGCCTGTGGAAGGGAATGTGTGGTCCTGCCTCAGAGTAGCTTTTCTCTGCAAGGCAGAACTTGTAGACATGGACATGGCAGGTGGCATCAGTGCAGTTGTAAATAGTCAATGGGGACAGGGTCTCCAGCCTGGGCTTTTCCCTGCTTTAAGAAATATCTTGATTTCTGTCCCTCAGAACCTTCAGCTGCCATGAGATCTTGGCCATCAGCAGGGATCACAATGCAGGTCTCTTCCAGCTGCATTTTACAGGAACCTGGTAGTCCCAGCTCCATTTCCCAGTAGCCAGCTGGATCCATATCAGGTGTGTATGGGTGCATTTCCCATCCATGGTGCATTGGGCAGCCTTTATTTTGGCTCTCAGTAGCGTGCCTTTGCTGGCCTGTGTCCTGCACACCCTCACTACTGTTTGTCCTTTTCTCTCCTCACCCTCCAGCCTAATAGCTGTACTCAGTAGTAAGAGCTTTTATCAATTCTCTAAGTCTGGATCTTAGTATAATTCAGTTCAATTTTAATACTACTTAAACACTACTCAGTCAATTTATCATCTCGTTAACATCAAGGCTGGCACTTTCTGTAGAGACAGCTGTTGTGTGCTGTAACCCTGAAGATCTCCATCATGTCTTTGTAAATAAGAATTCAGTGAACAGTTTTAAAATATGGTAAATACTGTTTGTGTTTTCCCTTAAATTAATCTGTTTAAAGATATAGTATTTTTTTTGCATGTATCCTTTGTATATAGTATAACATTTGCAATCTGGCAAATGATTCTGTGCCTCTAAACTGTGAAATAGTATAATTTATCTAAGTTGTGGGGTTTTCAGTGTATGCTCCTGTAGGTGTTGCTAAGCCTGACTGGATGAACCATTGCCTTTCTGAAATACCATAGTGTTTAAAATGAAAATGCAGGCCTTAATATCTCATTTGGTCAACACCTGGTTGTGGAGTTCAAATCAATTATGTGGTTGGACTTGTTTTCCCTAGGAGTACTGTGCTTTGGTGAATATTAAGAGTGATCTGCTGATGTTCTAAATGCATGTCATGCCTGGCTAACTGCTGACAAATGCTGTTGAAATTGGAGGTATTTAGCCTGCCAAACTTGGTGTGTGACATTTTTTATTTAAAAAAAATATTATTATTTACTGAATTATTATTGTTTACTAAATATTTTGTTAATAAATACTGTTTACTGAACAGGTGCTCTGGATGCCATCAAAATTAAGACTTCAGAAGTCTTAGCAGGTTTGCAGCATTTAAAGAGCTGGCTTAGTAAACCTTTCTACTTACAGATGGAAAAATTAAGAGTTGTTGAAATCTCTAATGTAGATCACCTTTTTATTGCTCTTGTAGCTAAAACTTTGTTCTGTACATGGATGGCACTGCTAGATGGTCTTCTGACTGTGTAGTGCAGCTGGCATCTCCCCAGAGTACAGCTGCATCAACCTCTGAGACACATTTCCATTTTCTGTAATGATAAAACATAATTATTTTAAATGACTTTGCTGCTTCTGGAAGCAGATTCTTTCATTGCTTTATGAATTTTTGAGTGTAAGTAAAATATGCGAGTGCAGAGTATGGCATCTGATCACCAGAAGGGTATGAGCTGAAAAATGGACTTCATGCTTCATCGTGTGGGACCCATGAAGGGCACACTGGAGGGTGCAGGGGCAGTGTGTCCACTGGGCTCTGTTGGTGTTCTCCATGGATAGTATGGGATTGTCTCAACTGGTTCAGATGCTTTTATTTTTAGGTTGAGGACACACCACCTGGCTCCTGCACTGCTGCCATACCACACATGCAGGGGTCTGTATTTTAAACGCTAGCTGCACTGAAATTGGCTGTCAGGCTGCTGGTGTTTGCCTGTGTGTTCCTAATTAGATGGATAATCACTTGAACATGGCCTAAAGTTTTACATTGGGAATTTGGCTCTTATAAACCCCGTTTTATAATTAGTTTATTTGCATTCTCTTTATTCCTTATTAATAAATCATGGTTCAGGTTGAGCCAACTACTTTGATCGCAAGGTCTGGTGATGCACAGAGAGTTTCATTCCCTGTTGGAATTTGAAATGCAGTGCTGTGGCAGTGCAGGGAAACATGCCTGGGCACAGCTGGAGGAGTTTGTGATTCTGAGCGTGGTAACATCCTCACGAGTGACTCTCTCCTGTTCATGTGTGGCTTGTTCCTTAAGCCAGCGAGGTGAGGTCATCTCTCGGTGAATCCCTGGGGTCATGACCTCATGGTGGAACTCTGGCAGTGGGATATCAGTGCTTTATGGCATCTGTTACCATCGATTTTCATTCATTTATTTATTTATTAAAGTCCAGGAAATGTGTTTCAGTCAAGGGAGAAGCAAGCAAGCATTTTGCTTCTAGGAACCTGCAGTTTGGGAAATGTTCCTCTAATGAGGGATAATGATGGGGGGAAAAAAACCCCACCAAACCAACAAAAAACCAGGGAATTAATGGGAATCAACTTAATGAGAAATAATGATTGTTGTGGGATACTTTGACTTGTTCTAAGTAGCCGTGTATCAGAGAGATGAAATTTCAGGCTCTTTTTTTAGACCCATCTCTTTCCCTAAGGCTGGCTGACCTGAGGAGCATCTCATCTCCTGCAGTGCACAAGCCTGAAGCCTCCTCTAAAGAAAATTGTTTGCAGCAGAAATAGGGTGTTTTATACGGCTGCTGCAGTTTCTCTTCTATCCCTTTTGGTGCCCAGAGCTGCCAGGGTACGTGGTTGGAACATCCTCCCTTTTGCTGTAGGCAGAGGGGCCCATCTTCTCTGCACATGTTCCCTGACAACAGATAGAAATTAATTCTGCTCTTTTCCATAAATTCAAATACCACTGCTTTGAGTGCAAGAAATCACTCCAGCCAGAAGGTCTCTGCAGCTTGAAATAGTTTAAGGCCTGTAAATCCTTCAGGGACCAGGTTCGTTTACCTGGATATACTCCATGCTTAATAAGAATTGCTTCATAACCCTTCTGCACTTGAGGCAAGGGGGACACGTAGGAAGGACTCGTTCAGCTACATCAATGAACTTCTGCCTGACCTTTGATGTAATCCTTCTCTGCTATAGCTTCATTGTATATGGAACGGGGGAAATATCAAGAGCTGCATCTCATTCACAGAAGCACTTTGAAGTTAAAGTCCCCATTATGAAACATTTTTAGATCCCTGGAGGGAAAACAGCAGAACTGCATGCTGCTGTTCATTTATATATTGCATACATGAAGTAGGAGGAAACGTACATATACATTGTGTTATGATGTACTTTATCCAAAGGGTTGAGTCTAAGTAGAATAGCTGAACAAGAATGTGTGGGCTCATTATGGTTCCGTGGTGTAAAATTAAGTTGGAAGCAGATATTTTTTGGATAGAGTTTGAAGTAATTCTGAAAGAGATGCTGATTGAAGAAAAGATCTGAAACAAGGGTAGGATGGTTTTGATGTATGGACACAAGGGCCATGCCTTTCTTCCTACATGCTCCCTGTTACACCAATTTCCTGCAATGCAAGGCTACAAACACAGTAACTGTATCTGGGTGCCTGAAACCCTGGGTTCAAATATTCTTATAGTGCAGGGGGTACATTTCACATTTATCAGGAGATTGTGGCAGTAAGCAGTCATGAAGCCAGACTTCCTTATCCTGCAACTCTGATGCCTGATATGTGTGCAAATGGGGTAACCTGAAAGCCAGGAGAATGGTCTGTGATGTCTCCCATACAGCTGGGTAGAGAGTTCTGCAGTAAAATGTAGGCAGCTGTGCTTCCTGTCCATGGTAACCTCTGCATCCCCATTACCCAACCATTGCTGTAACTGGATGGGCAGGAGAAAATGCAGGATTCAGGGAAGTGTATGCAAATTTTGTACACGAGTGGCTTGGTAAAAGAAACAGACCCAAACCAGCCCCTGTATCTGAGCAGGAAGAAACGAAACAGCCCAGCCTTGGTTTACATCTTCTTCTGTCTTATTACTGCATGTGTTTTAATTGCTTTGAGCAGCTTCATGTGTCAGTGCTAAAATGAGCAATGGAACAGTATTCACAACTTAAGTCACTTAAATGGTTAAAGTTTAACTTGTTCTTGCAATTAATCCATTCCCAGTGGCAGTGGCAATGGTGCTAAGACTTGTTTGTATCATTGAACTGCTGGTGTTTGTTGCCATAATGTGCAGCAAGAGCTGATGTTTTCTTGAGTCAAAAAAGATTAGCTTGATTCTGCGTACTGAAAAGATACATCAGTGTAATTGCAACATTGTTTTCTAAACAGGAACTGGTTTACAGAACTTCTGTTAGCCATTTAATGGATTTATTTATTGTCAGGGAATAGAAGTATTAAGGTATTAAGAAGTATTAAGCATGAGTAATCTCTAAATAATATATTTTTTAAAATTTCTTTTTAATAGCAATCAATTCAGGCTGTCTCTTTGCTCAGTCAGTGAGATTCCTTAAGGAATTAAATTTCCCCTTTGGACACCGTAAGAGTAGAATTGGTAAAACTAAGATACTGAAATGTGCTACAAACCAGGCTTTGCTGCTGTGCCACGTGGCAAGAGGAACCTCCTCCTATACTGATCTAATAATTGTATTGACTTGAGGAGTGGCGAAATTTTTTTTTTTCCTTCTCTTCATATTATGTTCTAAACCTGTTCTTTCCAGTCTGTATCAGGAAAATCTTCCTAGTGCCAGCCAGCTGTTAGCTACACCAGTGGCAAGCTGGGCTGACTCTCAGAACAGATGTGATATCCCAATCCTTAGCTCTGGATATTGCAACAGACTCAAATTGTGGCCTCTGTGGTACTTTTTTTCACTCACCTGATTCACAATCAGCCTCTGTCAAACCTTAAAAGTCCTGACAAAGTTTTAAGGCCCTCTCCATTTAATTTGTGTTGTACCTTGGCATGAATTTGTCTATTTGTAGATAAGCATGAAGCTTTCCAGGCTGTTTGAGCAACTCTGTAGAGCACAGACTTAGAAAACTGCAACAGCAAAGAGGGGCTTCACAGCCACAGAAGGAGGAGAGAACCACATTACTGAAGCATCATCTGCTTTCCTGGAAACTAGAGACAAACTGAAACGTGCCTGTACCATTGAGGTATCCTGGGAATTTAAGCACACAATGTATATGTTGTAACTCCGAGAACTTCAGCTGGTACAGAGAAATGTAGGGAAGTTGCCACCTTTCTCCTGTTTGTAAATGGAAATAAAAAGCAGGCGTGCTGTAATACTGAGAGTAATTTATTAAACCTGCCAATCTGTTTGGAGGTGGCGAGGAGAAATCACAGAGAACACGCATTCTGTGCTTACTCACGAATTCCTGGGTGCCTTCAGCAGGTACCATCTATTTTCATGCAGGATGACAGGTTATTAGTAACATTTGTAGGGACTTAAAATGCAGAACATGCCAGAAGAAAACATGTCCCTCTGATTTGTGGTGCCCATGGGAGCCATTTTCTTCAGAGGGTCATTTTATTTTGTAATAATTGGATGCTATCATTGATTTGAGCTCCAAGCCACCTGGTATCTTACTTAAGGCCAATGTTTACTGTC
The DNA here is from genome assembly GCA_013397155.1 of Irena cyanogastra. NCBI lineage: Eukaryota > Metazoa > Chordata > Aves > Passeriformes > Irenidae > Irena > Irena cyanogastra. The sequence continues at coordinate 947,146 of VWZV01014406.1, read as the reverse complement.
TAAGATGACAAAATTTTTCCCATTTGGGCTGACTACTGAAAGTCATCTGGGGAGCTTAGAGGAGAAAGCACTGCTTTATATAAAATGCCTGTGCAGCTTAGCATTCTTCTAAGAAAATTGTCTGTATATAAATTTTATGGCATTAGTAATTCTCAAAGTCTTTTCCCTCTGTATAGAAATGCTACTCTTGCTCTAATATAATTTTAAAAAATATAAACTTTATCCTGATGTTGAAGCTCCGTGTAAAATCTAAATGTTACCTTGATTGAACAATGTCTCCACTGACTTCAGGCCTCTTTAGTTTGTCCTTGGAAAGTATTCATTTTTTGAAAAAGGGCAGAAAACAATGTTCTAAAAAATGCTGAAATCAGTGGACCTTGTGACATCAAATGAACATTTTCTTACTTGAATTTGTCTGTAGTCCAATAAATGACTTGCTCTTTGAAACGATGATGATAGATGTAGAAAGGGATTAGCCAACTAATTAACAAGCCATCATAATTATTAATCACAGAAGGACAGAGTGTGTCACCAAAAGGGTGGCTTCATGCTGCTTATGAAAAACAGCAAGATACATTTCTTTTTTTTTAAACATCTTTTTAGTAGATGGGGAGTAGAATTAATGTCTGTAGGCTGAAGTCACAGCCAGCCACTGGTCTCTCATGCAGCTGGGTAGTTAGAGAGCTGTAGTCCAATCCAGTCCCCAGATTTATGTGGATCTAAACAATTTTAGATCTGGCCAAATGAAAAGTTAATCATAAAAAGGAATTCAGCTGTGAAATGAACTTCCAGAAATGAGCTAAACCAGTTTCCTTGCCTTCATTCCATGTGGCAGCAGTCACCTCTTTCTCTTTGTGTTTTATGTCCCCATTTATGGATGTAAAAGATGGAGGCAAGAGGAGATGATCTAAATGTGCACTGAGATTAGAAGATTTTTTTATTATTATTTCTCCTCTTGCAATAATTTCAGGAAATGCAAAGAAATAACCTTTAAAAGGCAATAAACAGGAATATATTGCCTTTACAGGTATTCTCTCCTAATGTACTCTTAATAGCATGAAGAAGCATTCAGTCATTGAAACAGAAACCCCTGTGAGTAAAACTGGGAGGAATTATTGCTTTTGTCTTGAATCATAGAATCATCACAGAGTCATTTAGGTTGGAAAATACCTCTAAGGTCACGGAGTCCAACTGTTAGCACAGACCAAAAGCTTTGCCATTTATGCTGTGCTACAAAGTAAAAGACATATAATTGTAAAATTGTCCAGACCTGTTTCTGAGCTGAAACACAGCACTTACCCAATCTCATGCCTAAAGTGACTTCTTCCCTGACTCCTGCAGGCTCTCAAGGTCAGCTGCATTCATTTGATGCTAATGTGCTCTGGAAAACCGATGCAATCAATATCACCTCCTCTGCTTATCTCCTGCCAAGGAGTTCCCTGTGCAGCTTCCATTCCATTTTACTCCTCTTGAGCTAGTTTAGTGCAAAACCAATACATCTTGTGGAAGAACAGATGCACACAGAAGCAATCACTGACTAATTTTGTAGCGGTTACCTGTCTATTAATAACCATTCTGATAGTAATTGCCTGTAGAACAATATACACAGATCCATTGTGTACAAAGAACAAAACCAGGCTGCTGATACTGCCAGACTAATTTATATTGGTAGTGTAAATTTTTCAAGCTACCTGGAAAACGTTGAAGACAGACTTTAATTAAAAGTACGGTGCATCTTTTTAAACATGAATATTTAATGACCTCAAATATTCAATGCCAAGATCATTCTCTTGGCCCAATGCTCTGCTAGCCAGGAGAGAAATAACCTGTTTAAAACCTCCCAGAGAGTTTTACCTGGTTCCTTAGAGCCACTCTTCAGGAACAAAAAATGATCAGAGAGATGATCTCTTGTATGAGGACAGATTGAGAGATTGGGGTTGATCACCTGCAGAAGGAGAGGCTCCAGGAGAACTTTTTGCAGCCTTTCAGTACTTTAAGGGGGCTTATAAGAAAGATGGGGACAGAATGGGGCCTGTAGCAATAGAACAAGAGGTAATAATGTTTTAAACTGAAAGAAGGTAGATCAGACTAGATGAAAGAATGTTCTTTTGCAATGAAGATGGTAAAATACCAGCCAAGAGTGGTGGTAGATGCCCCATCCCTGGAAACATTCAAGGTTAGGCTGGTCGGGGCCCTGAGCAGCCTGATCTTAGTCCCTCACCTCCTTAGGGGTTGGACAAGATGACCTTTAAAGGTCCCTTCCAACCCAGACCCTTGTATAAAAAGCTGTGTGACCAAAGACTGACAGTGGTGTGTGTCTGGCAAGAGTCACTTGGCTGGAGGAGAGTTTGGTGTTTCTACCAAGGGCAGTTCAGATTTAAGCACTCCACTGAATGTTTTATTGCAAGACAGTTTTTAAGTCCTAAATCCATTAAAATCCTAAAGGGCAGGTGTTTGCTACTTGACTGCTTTGAGAGTTCTGAGGCAGATCTTGATGCAGTCCTGTCTGACTCTGTCTCCCACGATGGGCTGTTTCAGAAAGCTGACTAACCTCTTGCAAGACCTTGTCAGGAAGGAATCTGAAGGGATATCTGTTTCCATCCATGCCACCAATGAACAGGCAATTTACAGGGTATTACATTCTCACATGCTGGAGACTGATTTTGGCGTTATCAAATAAAATCAAGCTGAATCTATGACTTGGTTATCTGCCAGTTTCACACAACATTGCTCTTTTGCAGCAAGCCATGGAAAACTGCTTATTGACAAAATACTTTCATCTGCAAGAGCTGAATGATCTGATTGCTCTAGGGGTCAGGGGATAATTTAATTTTCTTGGAGGATTTGCTGGTATGTCTATGTGAATATAGAGATGTAAGAGCTTTCTTACAGCTCTTCATAATTGTGTCTTAAAGGCACCTGGCTCAAGGAAGCCAGACATGCTAACACCATGTGTGGACATCTGCTCACTGCTCTGATGGAAATGAGGCCATCTGCTGAAGCAAAACCAATTCCTCCAGGTTTTCTTGATGTCCTCTTGTGCACACAAGAGTTGAGTCCAACTCTCCTTAGTACAGCAGATCTAATGGAATCTGCAGGTCGTAGCCTGTAGCAATCTCCCAGACCCATGTAATTAAAAACGAAACATTTGTGTTGTCTCTAGTTTCCAGTCGCAGCTGAGGTGTCACATTTTCCCTTTCCCAGGTCTGTCATCTCTGGCAGTTTCTAAGACCCTCATAGCCAGCCTAATTAAATGATCAAAACTACTGCTTCCATCTCCATAGCTTGTTCTCTTTCCTTTACCCAGTATTTTCCAGAACTTAACAAAGCAGTAAAAACAGTAATTAGTGCTCTAATTGGTTATAAATAATAATATAACAGACTTTCTGTCAAAATAACAACCACAAGGCAATATGCTCATTGAGAATATTTTAAATTCCCAGCACTAAGGCGGTTCAAAGTAGTAAATTATATTATGGCAATTTGCTTCAAAGAAGTATAACCTGTAAATTTATTTTATCCTGACAGCTGTGACAGGCTGCACTCCTAAGTGTGTATTTGTTTCAGGTATGGCTGCTCATTTCTCTTCTTCTGATCCATACTGCCAATTAAAAGGTTGTGTCTATGCCTAATTTTGAATTTCCACTTTTTGCTGTGTACCAAATTCATAAGCTCCATGTTTTGGGTATTTCTCTCAGCTTCACAATCCTGGTGAAATCTTAGCAGCCCCAAGGTGGTGTCACCAGAGTGTTTTCTTTGTCTCCTGCAGCTGGTAAATTATTAATGATGCCACTAAAGGGGAGTGGGGTGGGGATGCTGGGAGGGGAGCATGGGCAGGGGGAATCTGGGGGAGCCCTGAGCAGCTGAAGGGGGTGCAGATGGCAGGGAGGCACAGATCAGTGACCACCAGGTTTCCCTGTGTTGGTTTGTTGTTGGTTTTTTTTGCCAGAGGGCAGGACAAAAGGATACTTTCCAGCAGCAACGCTGGAAAGGAAACAGATGGATGGGACATGTGAGAAGAGCTTGTGGCAGTGAGAATTTGTACTTTATAGCTGTTGATAGTTTAGCATTCTTAATCTTTTTGTTCTTACTTAAACCTCTGAGAATTGATTGAAATGTTGTCTGGCATCTCCCCTTTCAAAATGAACAGAAGTACAGTGGGGGAAGGACACCTAATGTTTAACACTTGCCTGCTGGTTTAGATGCTGCACAGTGCTGATGTCTTTTAGTGACACACAGTGCTCTCTGTGATTCATGGGGAACGATGAGGTAATCTAGAGACAGGTCTCTCTCCACCCACCCAAAGTGATAAATACAACCTTTGGCAGAATCCTCAGCTTGCTCATTTGCCATAAAACCCTTGAGAAATCTCTCGTGTATGTCAGACACAGCTGCAACCACCAGCAGCGTTCACTGCATATATGGTTTTTTCCCTTTTTTACAATTATTTAATGCTGTAGGGTTCTTATAAATTTATAGACTTTCTTGGTAGCTGTTAACACTTGATAATGTGTATGAAGGCTGGTTTTAGTTTAAAAGTATTATACTTTACTGGATGATCTCTAAGAAAGGGGAGGGGTGGAGGCTTTTTTCCCCTCCCTTATCACTTTTGTAGGTGCTCACACTGAATCTCTGTCATTTTGGCTGATACAAGGGTAGGGGGGAGAAAAGGAGTCAGCAGTACATCCCAGCTAAAAGGCACAATCTCAGATTAGAGCTGTTGCTTTTTCCAAAGTACACTGATTCAGGAGGAAATGTGCCCGGGAGGGTTGATGCAGCTTTTTCTTCTTCCAAGGCTGAGAGGCCATCCCACTTCAATAGGGTTGTATTCTCAGTATTGAAACTAAGAGGTTTGTTTGCTTGAAATAATTCTTGTGGCTGTCCTGGCGTGCTTCCCAAGGTTTCTTGAAGCAGAGCTCAGGCTGTTCTGGCTTGTCTGCTGAAGCACAGTCTGTCACTTTCTCCCCTAGCCCTGGTCATGGCTGTGTTTCAGTAATTCTGCAGGTATCTGTAGAAACTTGACACTTTCAATTTATTTCAGATGGAAGTTATTTCTTAGTGGAATTTGTGTCCTAATACTTAATACAGCATGTTAAAAAAACCTTTTTTTTTCCCAAGTAATTATGAATCTGTTTGAAATTACAGAAGAAATACTAACCCAGGCAACCAAAGAAGCATCTAGACTGGCAGTTTTCCTCCAGTAGATTTGCAAAACATCTCTGCATTTCCTACAGGATGCTTTTTCACAGTAGCACTGTTCTTGTGATGTTCAATGTGCAAATGGGTTGATAAAGGCAAAGCCTGGCAAGCTCTGTGTGTCAGAGGGAAGGTGTGACACAGGTGACTTGAACAAGCTGGATAGAGTTGCCCTGTTGGTGTAGTTGTTTTCATCATGTTGTAGGATAAGCCACAGCATATAAAATGTTGCTAAAATATTGTAAATACCTCCTTAGATGGACCCTTAAAGGGGTGACTGTGAGGAGAGGTGTATTCATTCTCTTTGCCCTCACCCATGCACATCCTGTGAGTATCTAACTGGAGATTGTCTTTAATTATAAAATATATCAGTTACCCAATAAAAATGCTTTAACTGTGATGGCACGTGGCAAAAACGTGCAAGAAAACTTCTTGCTAAAGGTTACAGAGCAGCGAAGTTATTTTTATCCTTCATTTTGCCCTCAGAATTCTCAATGGGAAGGATATGTGGTGAATGTATTTATAATTAACACTTGGATGTATAATTTGCCTGAATATCAGAGCTGAATCAGGTAACTTTCTTTGTGGCTCTTGCTTGGTTTGACTCACAAACCCTTTGAAGGGGGTCTGAATTAAGCAGTTTGTCTTGTAAATGGGTTGGAATGTAGCTCCAGGTGGGCATTGAGCTATGAAAGGAAATCTTCAATTACAATTCTTCTCCCAGTGCCTGTTAGGTGAGGGCATTTTCCACCTGAATGGCAGCAGACCGTCCTCCGTAGGATTTTGTTGCTGTTTAGAAGGGCAGAACCTGCCCTCTGCTGGGTTCTGCAAGTACTGAGACACTGATAATGTACACAGCTTCACACTGAGACTAATAAAATATGTATTTTGCTATAATCCACTTCTGCTAGTCTGTCCCAAATTTGCCAAGTTATTCTTCTGTATTTAGGAATGCTCATTTTTAAAAAATACATTAAATTAACTCGCTGAAAATGAGCAGGCAGAAAAGAGCACTGTTGGTGCCTCAGAGATGACTTCCAAGTTATAAATTGCAGATTAAACCTGGATATTTGAGTTTTAACTAGAATGTGTAGATGTAGACTTGGAACAGCAATCAGAGGTGAGTTTTTAATATGGCTTTGGATTGAAGGGTGTTGTATAATGCTGGAGTTAAAAATCTTGTAAAAATTTATACGTACCCAAACCAGCTCAGAGGAATGGCTGTGCAGAGCCTGACCTGCAAGTGAAGTGTTAGGAGCAAAAAGCTGATTGGAAATGGCTCTGGGCTGTCATTACCTTACAGTGGTCATGGTCATACACTGAGGGGGGTAAAACACTGGCACAGGCTGCCCAGAGTGGTGGTGGATTCTCCAGCCTTGGAAACACTGAGCAACCTGATCCAGCTGAAAACATCCCTGCTCTTGGGATGACCTCTGAAAGTCCCTCCAGCCCAAACCATTCTATAATTCTGTGATTGTCCCATTCTGAGGTCTTACCTGTCTGGTAAGTCCTTTGTGTGAGCAGGCTTGTGGGTTTTTTTATGTGAAAAGTGGGTTAAACTCATTGCTGGAGGCAACAGAGATCACTGAAAAGTGAAAAGAGATTAAAAGGGGAAGAATAGCCAAAGGCTTGAAGAACAGCTGTTCTCCATGGGAAGGAGGTTTTTCCTTCAGGAAAACCTGTGGTGGATGGTGCCCTCATGTCTTGCAGGTGCTCCTTTTCCAGAGGTGGCTGAATCACATTTGCTCACTTGACTTGTAACCAGAAATCACCTTCTGAAGTCAAACCCAAGGAAAGATCTTGGCAGCTAAATCCAGCCTGGTTTGATATAAGGATTGCTATTGAACTTTGGCTTTGGTTTTGGTTATTTTTTCTTCTCTCCCCCCCCCC
>VWZV01014406.1:884811-940048 GCA_013397155.1 Irena cyanogastra | reverse complement strand
CCCCCCCCCCCCCCCCAAATTACTGGAGGGAAAACAACCAAGCAAGCAGTACAAAACTGATGCCTGTGGCCAGCCAGCTGATTTATGGTGTTACATCTTAAAACTTGGTTTTTCATAGAAGAAGGGAAGGATTCAGGGCTTTCCTGAATTAATTTTTTTCCTGCTGTCTGAAAGATGTTGTTTGTATTTAGTTTTACTTCAGTTGACCTCTGCAGAGGATCTTTCAACCAACTCATTAAATCAGCGCCTCTTAGAGCACCGTGAGAACTTCTCTAAACTGCTGTGTGCTGGTTTTGTACGTCTGGCCCCATGTCTGTAGGGTTGCCTCAGTCTTTGCAGTGGTCCATGCAGATGTGGGCTGGTGGTGCCTCTTTGGGATGAGCCCTTGTCTCTGCAGGACTGAAACAGCGTTTGCCGAGAGCGGCACAGCGTGGGGAGGGATAATAACGAGGCATCATTTCCTCCTCTGCCTTCTGTGTTATTCCCAGGACAGAGTTAATGGCAAGCAAATAGCATGGGGAAAGGGAATGTAGAAGTCCTGGCTGTGTATATCTGTTGGGAATCCCGTAGAAAGCTATTCTGTTGAGTTAATTTGATAAATACTGTAGAAAATTGCAGCTGGGAAATTGCAGTGTGCTGAAAGGCCTCTCTGCAGCACACAGTGAGCTGGGTTTGACTCTACCTCTGCCTTTGGCAGCTGCAGGAACAAAAACACACCCTGAGCCCAGTGAAATATTGATGGAAGTTTTGGAGTTTTCCATATTGAAAACTCAGTGGCTCAGAAATGAGGTTGAAAGGCCCACTGGGCAAGCTAATGCCAGAAAATTTAAATAAGAGTATCAAAATATAGATGAAACATTGAGGAAAGATTTTAAACAAGTAAATGAATACATATGTTGGGTTAAAATGCTTCTAATCAGAAGCAAAGCTTTCGACAGGAAATACCTGAATTTTAGGATTCTGAAATGATTATAATTTGTCCTTGGTTTGTTGTACCCTTAAGTCACAAAATGTAATAGCATGTAGTTTTGAGCCAGCATTAAAGTCAGTTTTCATTTTAGTTTATTTCTTTCTCAAAAACTTCTGCAGTATTTTGAATTATGGTTCCTGTGTGTTCCCTGTCCTGGAAGCTGGAAGGTGTACTTTGCTTTCCTGTGGTGAATTGAGTGAAGCCCTCTCCCTAGAGGGCAGGTTTGTGTCAGAAATTCTTGCCTGTGAGGGTGGGCAGGCCCTGGCACAGGGTGCCCAGAGAAGCTGAGGCTGCCCCTGGATCCCTGGCAGTGTCCAAGGCCAGGCTGGACGAGGCTCTGAGTGACCTGGGGTAGTGAAAGGTGTCCCTGCCCATGGCAGGGGGGTTGGAGTGAAATAATCTTTGAGGTCCCTTCCATCCAAACCGTTCTAGGATTGTGTGATGAGCTGCTGAACTGCCAATAAAACCAGGTGTATGCACCCATTACAGCTCTGGGGTTTCTCTTTGAGGGGGGCAGGAGGGGCTGGAGCCACCCTCATTGCTTCCCTTGAAGTAGCTCTTGACCCTCCTTGTAGTGATAGTTTTGTTGTCCAAGCCAGTTATGAGCCTGCACAAGAAGTTAAAACAGCAGAAAAGGAACTGTGAAATGCTGTGGGAGCAGCTGCTGTGCTGGTCCTGCTTCTGGAAACTGTTAAATTGGCTTAGTTATGTTGGAAAACTGCTGCACAGGTGTTAATTTTTTTTTTTTTTTGGCTTTAGCTGCTACAGAAACAGATTTCTTGTTAAAGTCCTGATTTCTGTGTTTTAGCAGTATTGTGTTAAACTAAGTTAAAGAAGTGGTAGTGGTAGTCTTAATACAAGTGTGTAGATTTGTGAAAAATTTTCGCAACAAACCTAACTACTTCCCAAGAGAAAGACTCTTCACTTTCCCAAAAAATTATATAAACAAATCTTTATAAGTAAGTTCTCTCTCAAAACAACAAGTAGTATTTTCTTACACTATTTTTCATAAAACCTTTCACAGTTTCTTTCACTTAACCTGTAGTAATATAAGAATGTTATTACCATTGACCAATCAACTTTCAATAATAACAAAAAAATCTATATAAACTAGTAGAATTTAATAAAACATAAACTTCTTTACCTTCTAATAAATTAGAGTCGTTGTGTCTTTGTTCATTCCAACAGCAACACAAGTGTGTATGAAACAAAATATGAGAAGTAATTTAGCAACCAGCCACACAGTTTTAAAACTTCATTTTTCCTCTGCAAATGTGGCCAACTAACTGGTTTACAGCAACAAACTTAGAGGTGTCCCTTTCTCATTCCCTGCTTGGGGATGTCATTCAAGTTTGTAGTCCAAGTGTCCTAATGAGGAAAAGCCAGACAAAGACCTGTGCAGTTCTTTTTTTGCCAGATCCATAATGCAGATTTTAAGATAATTCAGATGTTTTGCAGTTAAAGTTAAGGATTGATGTAATTTGGAATATCTGCTAAATCATCCCCTGCATGAACCCTCCTCATCCTCTGCAGTAGCTTTCAAAATTAGGTTTATGTAGAAAGACTGACAGAGCAGGATTATAGAAGAAGTCTTGCCTGTTATGCTGTGGGTATTTTCTAAATATGCACTTCAGAAGAGTGTATTAGCTAAAAATGTATAAAGGAGAAAAAAATCCTTTGTTCTTATTCAAACAGTAGACTCACCCATTAATTTATATATCCATCTCCACTCTGCTTTCTGGTCAGGGAGCTAGAAGGTGCCAATGGCCTCAGTCTCCTGCCAGGGTTTATTTTGGGATGGGGAAATAAATACCAAAACTGCTACTGGATCTATAGTTTTGATATATATGGACACTTAAATACAACAGGCAAAGGCATTATGTTTTTCTTGATGATACTTTAGATTTCTCCTGTTCTCCCGTGAGGAAACATTGCCATGCACAAAAAGGTGTTTAAAAGCAGAAAATTGTAAATGAATGGAAAGTAGCTATCACTAACTTCTCCAATGTGATTTCATTTTGGTTTTTTTTTCTGTGATTGTGATATTTATTCTTTTTTGCTAGGTACAGTTTCACAAACAAAATGGGGTTGGATCAAAATCACTGCCAAAGTGCAGCTAGTGAGGATGCTTGTAAATAAATATATAATGGTACTAGTCCTGCTCTGGATTTCAATTGAGCAACTCAAGTGGCTTTAAAAGAACAGATCAGCAAAATTTAGCAGTGGTTGTAGAAAATGAAGCCTGAGTACTGAAAGTAAATAACTTGCAACTGCTTTCTAAGGGAAGGAATGGTGCTTGAGGGGAAAAAGGACCACAACTGGAAAATAAATTCTGGGGCAACAGACAAATGTTGATTTTGATTTTTAGGATAGGTGTAACTGACTCCTAGTTGCTCTGGTGGACTATAAAAAGTCTCTTTATATTTGCACCACTTGGAAGCCACAGCTATCCCTGAGCTACGTTCATCTGTTCTGTCCTGGAAAGGAGAAAAGTGAGTGACCCCGCTGGCATTTAAACCTGTGGATTTAAGGAGTATTTCACTTGAGATTAGCCCACTAAGCCATTCCTTCTGCCTATTTAAACAATTTGATTCCAAGAAGGACACAGGAGTGCAAATATTATTGTTAACTGTACTTGGAGGTAGGAAATGTGTATTTCTGTCGCTGGTGAGTTTGTTTTATCAGCCCCTTTATTTTTGAAGGGATAGCAACGTGTTCATTAGGAATGCCGTGATCTAAGATTTTGGTTATTCCTTTTCTGTTGGATCATGTTTGGTCAGCCAAAAGTTCCTTCCCCCTTACTTACCCTCATTTTCCCAGGTATACCAGGGAAGGTGTGAGTAGCCCAGAAGCTCTGCAGGCAGAAGAAGTCTGGGGAGCTTCTTGAGTGATCCTGATGGGTGCAGATCTGGTTTGGATCTCCTCACTGCAGGTTGGCCACAGCGAGTTTGCATGGTTTTGTGATATGGAAAAACATCAGTGACAAATCAGTGGACTCGTTTTGCTTATCAAAACTGGGCTGTAAACTCACATTGCAGCTAAGTGGCTGAACTCAGAGCACTGATCTTTATTCAGTGTAAGGGTTCAGAGGTAAAGTAAAAGAAAAGGCTTCTGAACCTTCATAAAACTCATCTTTTATTTCCTCAAACTTTTTTCTTCCTAGAGCAGCTAATATTTTTTTAATATCCAAGAAACTCCAGCCAGTTGTGTACACTTGATGTTCACGGTAATATTTTTCCAAAAATAATAAAATACCAAGCAGAGAAAACAAACTGCCTCAAACACGCAAATTATGATTTAGGGACATTTTTCACTGTGCAGAAATGTATTCCTGAAATACTTAAGGGGCATGCTGCCTTTTGTTTTAGCTAATTCTGGGTATTTCTGGCACTTGGGGACTGCTGTTGGCCTCTTGCTGCTAGGACTGAGGTGTAATTTGCTGACAACAGGGGGCAGAGCGAGTTTGTGTTTTAAAGGAAGAGAAATCCCTGTCAGAGCAGTCAATGGTTATTTTTTTTATTTCAAATGTAAGCCTTGTCTTATGAAAGAGATAATAGCAAGTACTCCTCTGTTTAAATCTGCTGTCCAGAACTTGTGGATGTCAAAGCATTTCAAAGGCTTGGTTGCTGTCTTGGATCCTCTTTTATAAAGCAGATAAAGCAGTTAAGCTATAAGTTTGTATTTATTTAGGTTGATTCAAAATCTTTTTATTAACTGTTTATTTAATTTTAGCCACCCAATATGGCTCTGGCAAGCTCTCAGCATACTTCTGGCTGCCTTGACTGTCTAAAGAGACTTTTGGCAGGGTCCTAGGTCTGGGATTTGCACGCTTTTTCCATCCTAACAGGCATGCTTGAGGCGCCTAACCATACTTAGAAAATAAAAAAGGAACAAACTTCACTTAACCATGAAAGGAGTAGGAAGGGAATCTGTTGCTGCCGTTATTACCTCCACACTCCTTGATCTAATTTGGACTTTGATGCTGATGAAGTGGCAGCCTGGTTTCTATTGCACTTAGAGAAATGCATTAATGCATCTGAAATGGTCTTTGTAATTTTTGCTTTGTTTTATTTAAAGGGGTAAAGCATAGATTTGAGGGTGCACTTGTAATATTTCTCAAATATTCATAATTATCTGGTAAGGTAACACATTGCTTCTGGGACAGACTAACTGCAGATGTTGAAGGGCTTTTCTAAAATAACTAGTTCTTTACTGTGGATCCAATGCTCCTGGCCTGAGTTTCATATTCCTATATATATGAACAATCACCTGTGGAAGATATTGGCAGGTGTCAGAGCTGTGACAGCTCACAGGTAACACAGTCCAGGTAACATAGCCCAGAATCTTGGATTTTCCCTCTCTTTATGTTGGACTTGGACTTCCCACCAGATCTGATGTGCAGTCAGAACATGGACTTCTTTGTTTTTAGCTGAGCCCAGCTGAATTATTAGGGGCATTGTTAAGGCAATGGCTAAGGGCAGTCTTCATTTAGAATAAGACATTGGAAATTCCATGTACGTTCTTTATATGGAAATGTTTATACAGTATAAACTTCTGCTTAGGAAAGCAACTCTTTTTCATCTGGACAGTCTCTCCATACAATGCATCATGCCAGACAATAGATGAAGTGTTTTAATGGTGGTAAACAGTGTGTGTGTGTATGTATATACATATTAAAAATATATATTTATATATATTCAACCACATGTGAAATGTCCTTTCATTTCCTGCCTTTTAAGGGGAGATTGTATCGCAGAGCTACCTACCCTCAGTGGGATGTGGAGCTCCCACACTTGAATGCCTCAGAGCTCATTTTTCTGAAAGGGGAGGGAGACAAATTACCTACGTGTTATGATGGACAAATCAATCCCTTAGAAGTTGTAATTAAAATTCTGCCACATCTTGCAAAAATTACAGGGAAATCACTTTGAAATTATAATAGCCTGGGTAGTAGCTGTTTAAAATACAGCTACTAGTCATAAATTCCTGAAGACAATATTCATCTAACGTCTAAACTTTTGCATGGTCTCTGTGTAGCAGAAGAGACACAGTGTTTCCCAAAATAATTTTTACTACTTCAAATGACTGCAAATAAAAATTGCAAACATTTTTGCTGTTCGTGCTTACACGTGTGCTCAAAAAAAAAAAATCTATTCTAAAACTATCTTTTGTACAGTTGCTTTTAGGGATTAAAGGAAGGCAACAGCAGCACAACAGAATGCTCCTTCTGTCATATTTAAAATATTCATGTAAATAATTTAGTTTAGATTTTGCTCCATTATTTTCTTTAAAGGAGAAATGGGAGCAGCATATCCCCTTACCTACCACATGCACTGTCTAAACGTGGCTTCTCTTTATTAAAATGTCAAGTATCCAGCTCTCCATTTCCCAGTCACTGCCTTTCTGCAGCTCATATCCCTGATGGACCCAGCTACTACACACACCATGCAAACCTTCCTTATTTCAGTGCAGTCTTGAGCAGCTGGACCAGCTCCTGCAGCTCAGGTATGGATGAAAAAACCACACTGAAGTTTCAGGAATGAGTAAGTGCCAAAGTATCACTGACTTTGGCTGGAATTGGTATCTGCTTAAGGCTTTCCCTCAAATAGAAACACTTTTCCCAAACAATAGAAGTTGTTAATTAAGGAGCAGCAATATCTTATCACGGAATGGGTTGGATTGGAAGGCACTCCAAAGATCATCCAGTGCCACCCCCTGCCATGGGCAGGGACACTTTCCACTCTCCCAGGTGGCTCCAAGCCCTGTCCAGCCTGGTTTGGTCACATCCAGGGATCCAGGGGCAGCCACAGCTGCTCTGGGCACCCTGTGCCAGGGCCCCACCACCCTGACAGGGAAGAATTTCTTCCAAATACCCAATCCAAACCTGCCCTCTTTGAGTCAGTAGTTGATATATTCTGTGCTGTTTTCTCTTGGAATATGAAACTCTGCTATTTCTGTTCTGCAGCAATAAATGGTACTTGCTGTTGCTCCTGGAAGGTACCGAACCTTTAAAAAGTCAATATTCAAAGTACCAAGAGACAAAAATCATGTTTTGATTGCCTGATATGGGCATGGAAACTATTTAATAGGCAAAATAAGGGATTTAATTTCAGATGAGGCAAGCACCTGTTTCTCTCTTTGTGTACTGTCGGGGCTTGGGTGGCTTTGTTTTGGTTTTGTCCCTTCCCCTGCACAGAGGCCCTGAATGCCAACAAAAACACTTTAGAACGGCTTTAATGTCCTTCCTCATAAGCTGTCAGACCCACAAATGCGTTTTATTTGAAACGCACAGGGCTCCCGAATGAGCTGCCCTGGAGCCGGGGCGCGCACAGGGCTGGCGCTCCGCGTCCCAGAGGGGGCTGTAGGTGCGGCTGACTCCGACCTCCAGCTTCTGGGAGTGGGAGGGCTAGGTAAGGCAATGTCCCCGCTGCAGGCCTGGTGTGGAGGGAGGGCAGCTCTCCTGCCCTGGAGCCGGCCCGGCCCGGCCCTCGCTGCGGCTGCGGCCGGGGAAGGAACGCGCCGGGGCTGCCGCCGCAGCGCTGCCCGCGCCGCGCTCCGTCCTCCTGACAGCTTCATTTCCTCTCTTTTCAGCGTAGCTATCAACAAAACGCTTCCCATCATTTCGGGCTATTTCTGTCCCCTTATCGCAGCTATTTCCTTGGGTAAATAGTTCTCCCGGCGCTGCTGGCGGAGCGCGCTGCTGGGAGCTGGCAGCGCGCTGGGGTGCGGTGGGTGCGGGTGCGTGGGAGGTGAGAGAGAGGCAGGGCTGCAGAAAAAAAACAGAAAAACCCTTCTGTGTTCCCGCCTGCTCCCCGTGAAACAGCTCCCGTGTCAGCAGGATCGTGGCTTCAAGAAGGAAAAGCGCGGGGGGGGGGAAGAAAAGGGGAAAAAAAAAAAACAGCTCCAGAAAAAAATGCTATATATGAATGTAAAATATATTCAAGGAGTCAAAAAGCAGAGTCACTATTTTTTCCAGTCTGGCTGGCTGTGCAATCACCTGTATGCTCATTGCTGATTTTTAGATCTATTCCCCCCTAGTTGTTTTAGTGTGACAGTGCCTTTTATCTAGGTACCTGGTGGAGAAGGTTGCAAGGCAAGAGTGGAAGCTGTGGCATGTGATCTGTCATTATTGTCTTTGTGATATTTTGATTAAAAAAAAAAAAATCACTGTAAGCAAGTGGGGACTGAAAAATCTCCAGTCTGCACAGAAGGAGCATGGAAATCAGGGTTGCTGTTGTTCTAGCAAACATGTGATCCTAGAATCACAGGATATTCCAGGCTGGAAAGGACCTTCAAGGATCATCAAGTCCAGCTCTTCAGTGGATGACCCATACTGGCATCAAGCCCATGACCTTGGTGTTACCAGCACCATGCTCTGACCAACTAAGCCAATATGTGCTTCTTTATGTGCTCTTTGTTATGGTCTATTATAGATTAATATTTTCAGTGATTTTGAAGGGTTTTACATGCTGCTCCATCAATTAGAAAAGTAATTGTTCCGCTTCATACCTTTTTGGGGGGATTTTCGTCAAGATTCCCAGAGAGCCTTTGTTCTTTTTTACTGAGGTTTACTGAATTTATAGTAGCTCGAAATGAAATAGGGATGTGGAGGAGGGAATTACATAGGTGTCTGTGCGCATTACTGGAATGAGCACTTGTCTGGATCGTGAAAGCTTTTTCCAGAAAATGCCATCCTTTTCCCCAGATTTTATATAAACTCAATACATTAAGTAGTAGCAGAGCAGGTACTGATTTAGAAGAATGGGTATCATATGTCAAACTATTTTGTAAAGAGAAGAAAAAGATACAAGACTTTTTAATCCCTTAAACACCCTCACTTTGTTAGGGCTTAACACTGACATGCACAACGTTGACGTGCATTAGCTGTAGGACTTTTTAGCATTAAATTGGAGTAAGGATGTTTTACTCTTCATCTCTCTTACTGGGTCATTTGTTTTATACATCGTATTTAAAAAATTAAATGTAACATACTAAAAATACTCCTGACTTCCTTAAACACACAGAAATTGACCCAAGGAAATGCTAACTGATAAGCCTCCTTAAGACAGAAGCAAATTTTTTGGGCACTCTGTTGTTGAAAAGGATCACCTTGAAGAGAATGAAGAAGCATATGTAATACAAGTTCTAAAATTGTTGGGTTACAAACCCAACCTTTGTTGTGTTTTTAGCTGGTCTTGGGTTTGAGGACAATGCTTTTCAGAACTTGCTTGGTAACTTCCTTAAAACTGTAAGATGCATTGTATTTGGTATTTAGGATGACTGTGAAAAATGGGTTTCCAAGCTAGAAGGCATGAGTCCAAGGAAGATCATAGGAGCTGGGAGTGGAGTTGGAGTTGGGAATCTGACAGAAATTAATTTGCCTGTGGTTGTATTTGAAGGTCATTTGAAATAATTTGGCTGCAGATTAATTTGCTCTTGAGAAAAATTACAAATTAGATGTCTAACATATGTTAACCTTACCAAGAAACTTATTATTCAGCAAAACATTGTTCCATTGGTGGTGTAGTGGTGATGCTGTGAGGATAATCACTCTAAAACCAAACTTAATTTGCAACTTCCATTGAATTACCACCTTAATTTGTAACTGGATGTTAACTTTGGAAATACAACATCATTAACCAAAGGAGCTAGTGTGATTTTACTGCAGTTTCCCTGATCTCAGTGTTCAGCCTGATGTATTCCCACAGTACGAAGAATTCTGTTGCTGGTTTTCACTTCTTCTGCTGGGTTCACATCTCTGAGTTATGCCATGCCCTTACTACTCACCTTTATCTTGGATCACAGCATTCTCATATGCATTTTGTGCCTTTTTTTGTTCAATTGAATCTCTGACAATGGGTTTCGCTTACTAATTTTATCTTCTATTCTTCTAGATATAATAACGTACAGTATCTGACTTGATTTAATGAAATAAAGATGGTTACCCAAAAGTAACTCTTCCCTGGAAATGTTGAGGTATCATCTTTTGTCTTTGGGCTCAGTAGCATTTGCCGCCTTTTTTTTTTTTTGTTACATGCATTAATATGTAAGAAAACCAGGCTTTGCAATTGTCCTTGGATATTTTTGATTGCAGTAGGATTATGGCTTTGAAGGATTAATACTTGTAGAATTAACACTGCTGTAATTGGCAGTTGCTATTAATTAATGTGAGCGTCAGGAGAAAATTCTCTCTTCTAAGCGCGACGGAGCAGTTTCAGACAAACTTCAGCCAACCCCTGAATAAGATTCTGTCTATAACAAAAATTTTGTGTCTTTTCAGTGTATTGAACACCAAATTACACCTACATCCTAGCCGAGGGAGAAATCAAAGCTGATTTTGTAGTGCTGTTGTTTAAGCTGCCCGTTGTTCAGTTCGACTAACCTTGGAATATCAGTGGGATTTCAGTTGTCAAGCAACTAAAAGCTTTGCTTGTGTTTTTATCTTTTTACTGATACTCGGGTGCTTTGTCATCTAGACTAGTGTGTGTTTCATACCACAAAGGATTCTCTGTATCTAATATTTGACCTGAAAGTGTTACTAAGGGGAGCTATTAAACTTACAAATCTATTTCCCACACGCATTCTATGACTCACAGTGGTCAATCATGTTGTCACATCATGAAACATGCTGAGCTAAAGGGTGGTAAGGATCAAATTAATTAGCAAAACCATGGGAAATCTGAATATTTCTTTTTATTTTGGCATTAATCTCACTCTAAAGGTCTGTGCCAGTACTTGTAACTTATGGAGGCTGACTTACCAGGTTTATCACTGTTTTGCACTAGCATGCGTCTCTTATCTAGGGGATGAAAAACAAATGATACTTGTTTGAAAGAAAGCTAACATAATCTGTGCCATGGGTTATCAATTAAAGGAGGCTTTTAAAATCTGCTCTGTTGAGTGGGGAAGGGCAAGGGGTGAAAGAAAGAGAAAACAAGATTTATCTTTCCCTTTAATAAATAAATTGCCTTAATTCTAGTTTGGAAATCTGTACAAATGATGGTGCAATCACCATTTTTCATGAAAAATGAGAAGTTGGAGATTTCCAGTCACTACTCTAGTGGTTTAGATGTTTATTCCAGTGCCAGAGTACCTGTTTTGGACTCCCATCCTCAGAAGGTGAATTGTGAACTCACCTGCTAGAGTGGTCCAAGAGCATTTGGATGCAGTATTCAGGATAGGGTTTCATTGGCTTCTTCTTTTCTACAGCCTTGGAAAACAAACAAAAATCTGGGTTTCTGCCTGGTGTGAGAACTTCCTGCCTTGCCTCTAGGTGAGTGCCATAGCCAGCAGACACTGGAGTCAGATGAAATCCTGTAAACAGGAGAGGAGCCACTTTGACTTGCTCTGAGATCCAGGGATTGCAACACTCAGCAGGCTTGTGCAAGGATTCATTCCAGTAACAGCTTGAGCTGAGGCCAGCAGAGAGTCTGAGCCGTGGTGCTACTGGGAGTCCAAAACCACCACTGCCACATCTTTTGTTTTCTGGATTTGCCTGTGAAAAAGAGCAGTGAACTTTTCTGTGAAAAAAGACGCTTTTAAATTTATGCTGTGTTAGTGTATTCAATTCAAAGTCATCACCAGGGACGGTTTAACCAAAATTAGGTTTGAATGGATAATGTGTTTGCTGAAGAGATCGTGCAGCTTTGATAATTGGAATTTTCCAGTGATCATTAGGTAACAGGTTTGTGTCAATAAGAAGGCCTGTGCAGTGACAATGATCTGGTTTGTCTTTCTGGCACTGAGTTCTATCAGTCATTAGAAAATCAGCGTGTATCACAGCAGTGGGGTGAAAGAGCAGCTCTGTGGACGAGCTTTGCAACTTGTCTCTTTCTATTAAAAATTTGTCATGGATAAATAGAAAACCCTTTTGTAAAGGGTACATCAGGTGTTCTTGACTTTCTAGCACTGCAGGCAGCACTACAGAAAATAATATCAGTGTTTAGTAGAAAAATGTCTGCCAGTACCTAAAATGGTAGATTTGCTATTTAGCATTGCCAAGACCCAAAGTTTTGTAGTTCAAGACCAAATTTCTGATTTGTAAGTGAAACATCCTGTTTGCTGCCTTCCTACCAGAGAGTGATGTTGTTATTAAGCTACAACATGAGCACTGACAGACCTCTTTGCCTTTGTTTATTAACAGCAAGTTGTGGAAAATCAAAGTAGCGACAGTTCTGCTTCTGGATAATAAGTTAATTTTCAAGTAAGTAGGTATGGAATAGTAACTTGGGCCAAGCTGTCATGAGTTATTTCAACCTGCCTTGTGAATTCCAAGCAAAAATCATGTAAAGGAAGCATTAAAGTCATGGGATAGAGATTCCTAAGGTTTCTTACCAGACTAAAGTGAGCAACAGAAGACTTACACAAATGTACTGTAATACAAAATTACAAATTATGTTTTCAACACTTTTAATTGATTTGATTTGGCAATATATTTACAGTGTTTAATCCCAGGTACATTTTAACAAGAAAGATGTCAGCTATAGAGTCTGGGCAAACAACTTGTTAGAAGTTCCTGGTTGCCATCAGTGTATTTGTTTCCAAACTAGGTCTCTTAGTCTGTTTCCCATCACAGTGTCCTGAGAGGACCCTGCTCTATCTTTTTTTTAAAAGCTTTGGTATGTGTTCTTCTCATGATATGTATAAGTATTTCCATTAGAGTTAATCAATCAACACCAAATAACAAATGCTTTTACCATTAATGGGAGCACTGAGTGTGCCAGGAGGGCAGGACTGTGCATGTAAAGGCAGCACATGAAACAGGAGGAAGTGCTGTGGGGTGTTTGCAGCTTGCTAATATCCCAGCAGGTCTCCTGTTGGATTGGTGTGGTTGCCTTTTGGGGTAGAGCCAGGTTAGGGGGTCATAAAATGTGCACTTGTTTTGCAGTTGAGTATTTTGCCAGGTAATGGACCAGGGTACTACTTAAAATATATATGGATGGGAAGAAGAGAAAAGAATAACTCATTGAAAAAGCATCCCATCTTTTTCGATCCCATTTATCGATCTTTGTATTGATACCATATCCATGTTTTCAGCACATCCCACCTGGAGGTTTTCTGCAGCACTCAAACAGCACTTTCTGCTTTTCATGTGGCGGTGTCAGGTCTGGTGTATTTACATATCTCTAATTAAGGTGTAAGGAGATGTGTAATTAGCTGGTAATGCTGCCTGATTCTTTACCTGGATCTGTCATTGTTGAAAGGCTGAGGTACTCAGACCTAGCAGTGTCTGTCTGTAAGTGATGCTTGACACTGAAGGAACCTTATCTGTCAGATTTTTAACTTGCTCTGTCTTTCAACTTCTTCAGCTTAGCTGGAGAGCTTCAGATGAGTGGCAGGGGCAGTTGTGCTTTATTTTGTGTTGCTCTGGGATGTGAGTGAATGACAGGGGCACTGACATAGCCAGCAGCAGCTGCGTCACAAGGTGTTTGCCCAGTGTAGGTGGCTGTCTGCCCTAGTCTGCTTCCTTCTTGGTGGGGTAAAGGGCTGATGGGTTGAGCCAAATAATGGATATATGTGTTATTCTACTCTTAAAAAGTAAAAAGAAAAAAGTGTGAGTCAACCATCATGTGTCCTCTGTGCCAAGCACGGCACATGGATCGCGAGGCGCGCCTCCTTCATGGGGGCTCTTCCCAGGCCGGTGCTGGCCAGGGCGGTGGCTGCTCCAAGGATGCAGCAGCTCCCCTTCCCCCAGCTCACCCTTCACCTGAGCTCGGATGGAGTAATTAGTGCCACACCAGATACAGGAGGACTCCTTGGAAGATGTTTTCCAGTGAGATTTATTGTAGGCAGGTCCGAGGGGTCTTAGCAGGGGGGGAAGGGGGTTAGGAACACGCAGGAGAACCTCTCTGCTGAAGGGGCATCTTGGCAAGAAGCAGGTCGCTGGAGGTGGGTCAGGGTTATATTCAGGGAGAAGGTGGGAGGGAAGGGTGCTGTGTAACCAACAGGGAGAAGAGGCATAGATGATAGAACGGGGGAAAAACCAACAGGAGTACATTGGGGGAGTGACATGGGGTGTTGGGTCAAGAGGGGTACAAGATACAAAGAACTTTCTAGGCTTGGGGTGTTGCTGTACAACAGGCACTTTTTCATTTGCCTAGAAAAGCAGCGAACTCTGGGAAATGAGGCTGGGCTTTCTCTCTAATTCAAACCAAGGCTTCCTCCCAGGGCAAACAGGTTTTATCTCTACCATTACCATTTCCCACACATGGAGGCCAGGAGATGGGACAGGCTTGCTGAGAGCTCAGCAGGATGATGGGTGCAAGTCAGAATCACAGAACAAGCTGGAAAGGACCCAGAGGGATCACCGAGTGCAGCTCCTGGCCCTGCACAGCACATTCCCAAGAGTCACACTGTGTGCCTCAGAGCACTGTCCAAACACTCCTTGAGCTCTGCCAGCCTTGGTGCTGTGACCACTTCTCTGGGAGCTGTTCAGTGCCCAGCCACCCTCTGGGTGAAGAGCCTTTTCCTGATTCCAACCTGAACCTCCCCTGGCACAACTTCAGGCCATTCCCTCAGGTCCTGTCAGCTGTGACAGAGCAGAGATCAGTGCCTGCCCCTCCTCTTCCCCTCACAGGGAAGCTGTAGGCTGAGATGAGCTCTGACCTCAGTCTCCTTTTCTCCAGGCTCCTCACACAGCTTCTCCTTGGCCCTTTCACCATCCTTGTGGGCTCCTCTGAACACCACAGCCCCTGGGCCATGGCAGAGCTGTGCTAGAGGATCAGCCCTGTGCAAATGCTGTGGTGTCTTGGGTTTTTTTCCAGACACGTAATTATCTTCTGTTTCCTTTCAGCTGAGAGACTCCCTCAGATTTGGTTTGAATTAGTGGGCATTGCAGCGTTGCTTTGACAGCAGCGAGGTGCAGGCTTGAAAGTAGCTAATTACATGTCCTTGGGATTAGAGGATTTGTATATACAATTAAATTGCCTTTAGCTCCCTCAGAGTTCAGCCTGTTTGGTTTTGGTTCATAAATGGACATCCCTGACAAAGCTTATGTGCAGTTTTCTTAACCTAATTTATAGTTGGCATCACTGGGGAACAAAAGAAAAATTAATTGGTGTTCAGGCAGTGAACGTTTTATTTTTGCAGTTGTAGTGCAGCATTCAAACAAGTCCGTGTAATTTTATCTATAACCAGGTGTTTTGTTGTATTAAGTATTCTCTCAAAGAGGCAACAAACCTAGTGATAAAGACTTTAAATTATTTGAAGCTAACATTTTTAATTTAAGAAAATGTGATCTTGAACAAACTTCATGTGTATTGAGAACTTTTTTCTGAAGTTGCAGTATATAATGCTTTGTCTTGGGGAAAAAAACTATGGGATTAGACCAGATATTTTTACTATATAACCTTAATTTTAAAAAGTTATAGCAAGTATAGTGGGTTTTCTTTAAAGAAACGGCTATTTTCTATTTAAATGAGGGGAAATTTATTAATTTATTTCTCTTCACTGCGAAATTTTAATAATTAAATCAAGTGACCTGAGGAAAAAGACTCTCTTCATAGTTAAATTATTTAACGCCAGTCTCAAGTAAGGGAAAGATTTCCTGTGGAGTTCTTTTGTATTTGTGTTAAGCTGAAGCTTCCTCTGGATTTTAGGTCCTTTCCTATTAAGCAAACACTTGTGCTTGTTTCACTTGCATAGTTTTAGCATGAACCTCCCTTAATCTATGCATAGATGACTTGAATAGAAATATCACACGTGATAAATACCTGTTAAAGACTGTAAGGAAGTCCTGCACAGTCTGAATTAGCGAATTTTTAGAATTGGCTTTTCCATGCTTCCAGGTGGAGTGAGAGAAGAAGGGATAAAAATATTTTTTTTCCTGTTTTATTTATTTGTCTTGCCTAATGGGCCACATAGATTTCTAAATCAATTTTGCAGATGTTAAGTTTAAGGAAAATTACACATTCAGAGTATTCTTCAGTGTTACAATTGATAGCAAGCATCATGAGTCATTTATTGTTTGCAAAGGCACTGAGACATTTATTAATGCCACATTTTACTAATGATTTCAGAAAGGATAAGTTAATAGGTCTGAGTTAAGGCCCATAGATACTATCAACTCATTTAGTATTTTGCAGTGTTGAATTAAGTGTACTTGTGCAGTATTAAATGCCCTGATCTGGCTGTGATACAATAATCACACACAAGCTTAATTTGGGAAGTTCTGGGGAGGCTTAATCCTATTCACACATTTGTGATTGCTGCTTTTGCTGTGGGACATCATGCAGTCATAATTGGAGCATATTTCATTAATATATAATGAGCACCATAAATGCAGTGACCTTTGAGGTAATTCACTTACATGTCTTAATTCATTACTACATTTTCCACTTGTTTATTCTTCAGACATGAAAATGCATGAATTCCTGAGCTTCCCAAGACCTCACAATGTATCATGTGTTTTATGATAACCCATAAGGGATTTTATAAAGAATCTTCTGCTCTCTTTGCTTTAAAAGTCAGAAATGACAGAAAGAGGGAATTAAGCTTCAATTAGCATAGCTGTCACTATCCATCACTCTTTCTTTATAAATTTAAATGTAAATATGGAAACATTCCTTACAAACAAGTGAATTCATGAGTCATAGAGTCACTCAGGTTGGAAAGTCCACCCATGAACCCAGCAATGATAGGTCCACCACTAAAACCAAGTCCATCCCCCAGCAGTCCTTGTATGAAATATTCCTGTTTAACTAGGTTGATATGTATATTCTTGTGTATATTTAAGGGAGAAAAAAAAGCCCAAATAAAACCAAAATAATTTTTTTAAAAAATCAAGAGTATCTGTAATATTTAAAGTTATAAAATAACACTTGGGGTATGATCCTTTCAGTTTAAGTCATTTTGAAAGAATGTGCCAAGCTAGTTCAGTTTCCTTTGGCTTTCTTTGCACACAACATAAAAAACTGTAAAGTCTTCTGGAAACTTTGAGGTGAAGTTAATTTTGCTCTCTGAAAATAATTTTATTATAATATTTAATTATTTTTTGTTTACTGGTGAAGGTTAGCAGTGATGTGTAAGAGTTGAAGAACAAGGTCTGTCAATAAAGTGTTTTAGCTGCATAGTACATTTAGAGTAAACATTCAGTTGTGATAGGAATGTTTCTATCCATGAGCAATACTTAGTTTCTTCCTCTTAAAAATCAAGCTATGATGAAATAAACCTGAAGGGAATATTGTTCAATTTGCTATTGTAATGGCTGGAGTTATAAAAAGAAGATTCCATTTCCATTTTCATTCCTTTTTGTGTTATACTTGCATGTACCCAAAGCAGTAAAATGTTTCAATCAGAAGACCACAAATTTTAATTTCCTCTACACCAACAATTTGAATAATTTCCAAACTACTGATTGACAGTAAATCTCATTTTATTAAGTCCTCATTTTGACTTTTCCCGATGGAGCAATTACCCTCCCGATGCTGTGGTTCAGCAGCCACTTCTGATGCACACACATTCCTTTGGTTCCATTTATCTGGGATGGAAGGGCAGCTCTGCTGGTGAAGGTTTCATGCCTGTCCCTGTGGTTTGCACTGATGAGCTCAGTGAGGAACTTCAGCTCACGGAGTCCTTTGAAATAATCCCTGGGAGTTGTGCATCCCTCTTCACATCAAGTGCTTCTGTGAGCAGCCAAATGGGGTTTGACCTGTTTCTGTCTGAAGTGCACCCATAAAACTCACCTGGAGTCGCAGTATCAGGCAGCCTTCCAGTACCTAAAGGAGCTACAAGAGGGCTGGGGAGGGACTTCTGACAGGAGTGACAGGACAAGGGGGAATGGCTTCAACTGACAGAGGGCAGGGTTAGATCAGAGATTTGGAAGAAATTCCTCCCTACGAGAGTGGCAAGGCCCTGGCACAGGTTGCCCAGAGAGGATACGGATGCCCCATCCCTGGAAGTGATCAAGGCTGGTTTGGAGGGGGCTCTGAGGAACCTGGAATAGTGGAAGATGTCCCTGCCCATGGCAGAGGATTTGGAAAGGGATGGTCTTTGGGGGATCCCTTCCAACCCAAACCATTCTGTCATTCTAGATTGTTAAGGGCGCCTTCAATCTGCTTCACTGCTTCACTGAGAGGAGCCATGGTGCTTTAAATATGTGTAGCTTCTGGATAACTCTTGGAGTTGAACCTGTGCTACCAAGGAAGCAATCACAGGAACAAGAATTAAGATCATATGGTTGCTGCTTATCTGGGAAGGGGAG
This sequence comes from Irena cyanogastra, assembly GCA_013397155.1. Lineage (NCBI taxonomy): Eukaryota > Metazoa > Chordata > Aves > Passeriformes > Irenidae > Irena > Irena cyanogastra. The sequence continues at coordinate 921,878 of VWZV01014406.1, read as the reverse complement.
TGTGTGTTTGTCTGTTTTAATAGAGTATATGGCTAAAATGTTAAGAGGCAGCATTCTCATATATCATGTATGAGAAAAACCCAGGATGACAAAAAAGGGATGTAGAGGCACAGGACCCACAGATGAGTTGGATACTCCAGTGCTGTTTCACAAGTCTCCAGTATTGTTTTAGGTAGAAATATAGTTATAAATAAGTTATTGCATAACTTTCATTCTCCTCTATGCTTTCTTCCTCAAAAAATGAAAAAAACCCAGTCAATCACTGAAACACAGAGCTTTCTTGCTTGTAGTTCCCCCAGTATAGCAGCCTTGCCCTTCTTTCATTGTTCCCTCCTGCATGGAAAAAAAAAATTCATCACTTTGAGCCCTTGGAGGCTTCTTTTGGCCACATGGAGAAGAGGAGTAATTACCAGGTTTGTGATAAGCTGTTCCAGTGTTAATAACTTGCACTGCAAGAAATGCAGATGAAATTTTGACTCACAGGATCAAATCTTGGCGCACAAATGGGTTTGGATTGGTCTTTAACCTGAATGCAGTTGTCTGGCCCCTCGGGTCTGGCCCAAGGTTGGTGATTAAGACAGTGACTCCACTTTTAGGGGAATAGCAACCTTTTTCTGATCAGCAGTGACTTCAGAGATATTCCAGTAACAGCATCTTGTTGGAGGTTGTTTGGCTTTTGTCGTGGCATTTTATCTATGAGAAAGTCAGAATTTTCAGTAAATAATCATTAAAATGATGTTCCTTCTGTCTTTCCTTAAACTGCTGATTCATACCCATATTTGATAAAAGTCTGGGTATGAATCACACAATAAATGGCCAGCAAGCTGCTGGGAGCTGTGACTGACTGAGAGGTGCTACCCTAGCCTAGAGTTTCCTCAAGCAAGAAGAGAATTTTCCATCCCAATCAAGGGGGAAGAGAAATACGAGTGAGTTGATAAATTGTATCCTTTGTAGAGGAAGACTGGAAAGCAATTACCATTTACAAAAAATCAGTTTCTTTCGCAGGTTGGGCTACATCATATATTTTCTAGGATTTTGTACCTCGTGAAGGAAAATGCTGACTTTTTCTTTGTTTTCCGAGCTCCATATTCTTGGATCAACTTGGTTATGTGTTCTCTCACAATAGCAGGTTTTAGTGCCTCAGAACAAAGCCTTATGGTATCTTTGTACTGCTGGTAATAGTGTTTGCCAGCTGCAAGTGATTTAGGAGTCTGGAGCAGATACGAATTGTTTTGAATTTGAATTCTTTCCATCAGGAATTTTTATCTCTCAAACCTATTCCTATGCTAATATGTAATCTATCAACACACAAATAATACGATATTTTCTGTGTGCCATAATTATTTAAGTTTCTATCTGTGTTTTATGGTTGATGGAAAACTGGCAGAGTTGGATCTAGCATAGCAGGACCGGTTCAAACGATTATCAGTGTGCATGTTTGACATTCTTGGCCTGTTAAGTGTTGTATTTTACACTTAATGCTTCAAGATTAGCATGATAGATTAGCTTACTTAGATGAATGTTTTTATAATTTATGCTCTTATTAACTGTTCTGTTGATCCTAGAAAATATGTCTTTTTTTTTTTCCTTGATGGATGTCACTTCACAGGAATACAGCTTGTAAATCAAATGCTGCTTTATGCTGTGGTGATGTTATGTTAGAATCTATTTCAGATGAAAACTACTGAGATATGTAGATATAAAAACCATCAGGAAATGCAAAATGTCCATCTGCTGTCTTGTGATGTAAATTCACAGCCCTTGTCACCTGCCTTGCAAGCTTTGTTACTCTGGTGTTATCCATAAACATGATTAAATTTCCTGAAGATGAAACAGAGGAGCCTGGCAAGACCAAGAGATGTCAGAGTTCAAGAGCTACCAAGAGCTCACACATCCTTCTGCTAAACACCAGGGTGGCTGAAAGTTGAGACAGGAACAAGCCAGGCTGTAGAAGAGAGTACAAAGCTTCTCTTTGACTTGATTTAAAGGCAGTCTGTGATCACACACATCTGTGCTTTTATACGTATGTGCGTGTAGTATCTGGGACTTGGGATGCTGTTTACAATGCTACATGCAGGAACAAATTCTGAAGTATTTATACACAGACATTATGCAACATCTGTGTTTCTTTTGCAATCCAGATTCTGGACTATAGTGTCCCTTGAAAAGCAGCTGGAGATGTGAAAGAATTTTGGATGATATTTCCTTCAGATTTTTCTCCTGGATACTCTGGATTCTTCAGTTTCTTTTTGTGCCAGTGATTTCTCTCATAACAGTCAAGTTACATAACCATAGCATGGAGACATAAATATATAATAACTGCATGTATGCTTTGGTACAGTTTGGAAACCTGAAGGCTGTGCTCAAACGTGGTAATTTAATATGGTCACTAAAATTTCAGTTCTCCTCCACTGAAAAAGGTCACCAACTCTTCTTTATAACCATCTGTATAAATAACTTAGTTCTGTATTGATTTTTCAGAGACAACCTTTGGCTTGTTTTGCACCTGCTCTGAGCTGGTTAAGCGTGAGGCAGATCCAATTTAGAACACATATACAGCTGTATTAGCACGTTATTGTACCTGAGATTGTAAGCCAAGGCTCTCAGCTTTGAACTTCAGCTGGCTCAGGCAGATGTGGCTCTGAGCATCAGCTGAATATGGAACACAAACACTGATAGCATAAATCCCACCCTGTGGGGCCTCGGATCATTCCGTACTCTTCTGAGTGCCAAACACATCAAATTTTTATGTTCTTCAAATAATAATTTTTTCCCAGGCCTGATTCCAACCTTCACCTCAAAGAGAATATTGCTCAATGCAAGTTAAATAGCAATTCTGAGGGTGGAATAGAGTAGGAAACATTGGCTGCTGTGGGGATCTTTCGAAACGGACTTAGCGAGTGATTGAGTAATTACTGTTCTGCACTGATAATTACTGAGCTATTAATACACTGGAAAAAAGACAACTCCACAGATTCCAGCTTCTTCATGTGAAAACCTCTAGCATGTAGCTCATGGTTGCAAGATCATGGTAGGAGTCTGTGCCTCCCCTTGTTGTGTGCATTAAATACCTTGTCATTACATGTCTAAAAATTGTCACTTGCACCTGGAGAGGCTACATTAGAAACTCATTAATACCCAGGCTAATTTTAATTATTCTCTCTTGTGTAGAAATAGATCTTAATTTAGATTAATAGCAGACCTCTCTGGGGCGTTTTTAAAACAACTCAGGCAAGTAGTTTCTCTAAATATATATGTATATATATTAGTTTAGCAGTGCTTTGTTGTTGTTGTTGTTAACTAAAAGTAGATTTGATGCCAATATCTTCTTTAGACTGAGCAACTAAAGATCATTGCTACAAGGTTAGGTCCTTAAAAGGAGCAGATAAATCCTCCAGCAACCACTCTGTTGGTAGGTGCTTGTAAGCTGCTTTTTCAAATATCACCATGAGGTGTTTTGTGGAAATGTGTAGTGTTGTTTTCTTTGCTCTCTCCATTCTCTTTGCCCTCCTCCTTTCCATTCTCCTAAACAGTAATTAATGCCTAGGATCAGCATGGTTGCTGCTGCCATGAGAACATACTGCAGGAAGAACAAAAGAATGACGTGTGCTTTGAAAAGGAGCCAGATAGTGAGAAATGATTACAGTCTGCTTAATTACAGGCTTTTTCAGAGCAGCATGTTTAGTTTTGCATCACCTCAAAAACTAATAACTTCATGGCTTTTTAAAAGCAAGACAGCAAAGAGAAGTCTGATGTCCATTATAAAAAGAACAACAATTGGGTTTTGGTTTTTAGCGTAGTATGTGGAAAAGTTTAGACTGAAGAACAGCTTTAAATAAATCATTGAACAAAAAGAAACAAACATCAGCTAAAAATACAGAAAATGTGATTCACTGTTTCCTCTCAGCTGGAGTTGTTTGTTGCAGACCAGGTCCCTGCTGCAGGTGCAGTTGGTACCTTGAGTTTTGGGGGGGACAGCAGTGTTCACCTACGCCTGTGGTCCTTGGTCCTCACCACCACTGAGCAAAGGTTTCTGTCCTCCTCTGAGGTCTGTGCCACCCCCCTTCCCTCTGCTGCTCACATTTAGGTAAGGTTTGCACCTTTGCCATTGCTACCCAAGCAGGGCTGTCAGAGGGGGCTGTCAGGGCATCCCAGCCAGTAGAAGTTACAGCAGCTTTCCCACCTTCCCTGCTTTTTGGGGGATGCTCAGCTGCCCTGTGACTTGTGTACAGAGAGTTTGCCTGGAGTGCGACCAGCCAGAGCTCAAGGAGACCCTGCTCAGGCTTTCTGCTCCTTTCCTGGTCATGCCTGTGTTGAGAGCAGCTTCCATCCCTCCCCTACTGCCACTGCCTCTCAGCTCATGCTGCGTTGTCTCCCCAGAAATAACCTTCAGACTTGGACGTGGAGCAGGTGAAGACTTCTCAGTTGTCTGTCAGACACTCCTAAGTGCTTCATCTTCATCCCACCCAAGAGGTAGCCAGCACACGGATTAAACTTGGTAGGAGAATTGCTTTCCAGATTAGGAGTGCAAAAGAGGCAATAAAAGTGCAATTTTTCAAGTATAATAGTTCCAAGGTGGAGCTGTTCTGCTCTGCCAGACTGGGATTTTAACTGATGGTCGTTGAACTTGTCTAACGTGATCTTCTTGGGATGGGCTCTTGGACATTCATACACCCCCTCCCCTGGCTCTGAGTCCACCATCAAAGCCATGAGCTGGCCATTTTTGTGTTTCCCTGATGGAGCAGATGTCAGCCTGATGATTCTGAACCCATATATACACACATACTGTGAACACACAAACCCCAACAGGTCTGCATTTGATTTATCGTGGATTAGACAGAACTGATCAACCTAAACATGTCTTTAGAAATATCCTGGGGTTTATTTTTAAAACCAGTTGTTGATCTGGAACATTCCTGTCCTTTTAACAAGAAATGTTCAGCCTTATCATTGTCTGAAGATGGGTTTTAACAAGTTTTCTGTTTGTTAATACCTGAATCCTAAGGTAACATTCATCTTCTATTTTAAAAAAAAGTTATCTGAGAGTTGATAGGATATCTGTTTGGATATCTGTTTTAATTGAAAGATTTGCTCCTATTTAATATTAGCATCTGAGGAACAATTTACTGAAAGGTTGGATGAGTATGGAGGCAGCTCAATTTGAACGTAGTCAATTCTCTCAAGCTTTTCAGGAAGGTTTCTGTTAAGAAGGTTTCTAGGAACAAAAAGAGTATATGGACTTAAAATTTCTGGTATTTTATAATAAAGGATGAGAGGGGGAAAAACCTAACCAGGTATCTCAGTGTTGCTCCTTAAACGTCATGGCAAAAAGAATACAATTGCAGCATTTTTTCAATCTAAACATTGTTTCTAACAGCTCTGCACCTTGTTGTCTACTTTTGTCAGCATCATACATGTTTTCATGAACCCTTGTACTGAATGTGCAAAATCTGTCATTTACCTTGAGTGTACTTTAGGTGAATGTCATTACAGTAGTAAGGCATTTTCTCACTAGTTCTAAAATAGCAGGTTGATTTACATGCCTCTTTTTATAATATTGAGAGGAAAAAGTAGTTAAATACCACTATTTTGTATGCAAGAAGGGAATGCTTCCTATGCTTCACTGCTGTCATATGAAAGTCCCTAAATTGCTTTTGGCAAGTAGATAACTTAGAAATTGCTTTAGTGACAGAAGTGTTTTGAAAATAAACCTTGAAAGTGAGAATATGAAACCTGTAATTATCTAATGGAAGACTGAAATGGTTTTTAAAAGCAAGCTAAAAGGTAAACACTGGAGTTGCTGCAGTTATCGGACCTCTCCACATGCTGTGCCATATCTGTGTATTGTGGATACATAGGATATGATTTTCCAGATGCCCATTAGTCACAGAATGTTTGGGTGAGGCACTGGGATCACAAAAACGTGAAAAATACGTTGGCTCTGCAGGTATAGCATTTGTGGAGGCAGACAATTTCTTGAAGGATTCAGTAATTTCTTCCTGAATTTTTTTTTTCTTCTATATTTTTCAAGTTCTTGGGCTCCCCACTGCCTTTCTGCCAGGGACAGGGGTGTGTATTTCATGTGAGAGCCCAATGCCTTGTTGTACACAAGTGTTTTACTGGGGCTAAAAACCCACTGGATGCTTGGCCTTGCACTGGTACAAGCATTGGCTGCTGGTAGACTCATGTCAAACCTGTGTTCTTCTCGAGGGTTTGCTGATGGCAGAGCTTGATTAGGTCACAGAAGATCCAAGGTCTGCCACATTTAAATGCTTCTTTGTTTTTTGTGGCTGTGGCTTGCTGGTATGCAATATTGTCACTGCAAGAGATGAGTATTTGCCTCTTTATTAGTGAGAAACATTTGTTACTCTGCACAAATAACTTGTCACCTCTGAGAACTGGAGTCCTTGGAAAACTTTGGCAAGAAAAGCAGCTAGAAGGGGGAAAAGTTTGGCAGATACTGTTCTTGTTCATGTGCACTGGAATTTGGGGTTTTTTTTGAAGTCACTAATGTCATTCTTGATTGTGATTGAGGCTAGATGACGACTTCACCTCCCTGTTACTGGATCTCAGAAAGCCTTGTCAATGTGAGGAAGCAAAATACCTGTCTGTGCTGCTCAGCACGAGGTTTGTGCTCTCTGCTGTGGCAGTTCAGCCAGTGTGCCCATTTCTGTGGGCAGCTGGATGCATCGTGACAGCCTTAGGTCACAGTGCCTGTGTGGCTGCAGGGGAATGGCTCTTGCATACGTGCCTGCATGGGAAATACTGGTGTCAGAAAGCTGAGAAAATCCTTTCTCAGACTAATACACGCCTTTAAAAGTGACTCTGTAATGACTTGTGTTCCTGAGGAGAATTGTAAGAATTTTTGGCCTATGAAAACATTAATTTCTTTACTTCCAAAGGAAAGTGCTTCAGCTGGAGGCAGGTAGCTATCAGTGGTTGCAGTGATGTAGCATTGCAACACCCCGAATAAAATGTGCATGAGACACAGAGAACACAAAGAACTTTGTTAATCTGTTTTGTAGTCCCATCCAGGGTAAGGTTGGCTTTGGTTCCTGCCACTGCTCTGATGCCAGAAGAATCCTTTCTTCCAGTTGCAGTTAACAGCCCTGAGACGTGCCTTTCATGCTTGCTATGGTTTGAAGGGTCCCTTTCAGTGCTGAGCTAACTTCTGCAGTTTAAAAAGCAGCTGGGGGGATTGGCTGCTCTTCCTCAAGGTATCCTACCACGGGAGCTGCATGGGACACTGATGGTGGTGGCTGAAAGAACAACATCTGATTTTAACGTTACTCGAAGGATTTTTAACTAAAATTTGACTTTTCTACTCTTTCTGGCTAAAATGAAAGTAGGAAACCAAACAAAAACATCTTGAAAGACTTTATCTTGCAGTTGTTATGGCCTTAAATAATAGTTGCTCTTAACTGGCATAAGCTGGTGTTGTTGCCAAGAGAAACAGTCCCACCTTCCCTGGCAGCCTGTTCACATTCCTGTTGCCTCCTCCACTGTGCCAGCATGAGGGTATCTGTAGCTGAGCATTGACATGGGCTGAGGAACTGGCACAAGGTAACAGTAGTCCAAGAGAAATTGCTGGATGTTTGTGTTTTGGTCTTTCCTCAGCTGAGTTAGGCACTCTTGTTTGCCACCTGGCTCTCCATGTGCTGGTGAGGTGGGGAGAGTGACACAGGGCAGGAGCAGGGGGCTGAGGACACAGATCTGTTCTGTGGGTGATGGTTGTGCTGACCCAGGTGATGGCAGAATAAAGAATTACAGGTGAAGTTGCTGGTTTAACATGCAACCTTTGAAGTCTCCTGTTCTGCAGGACAGTGAAGGGTGGTAGTGATCTGTGTGCAAACTGCTGTGGTGCAAGTGTTATTGTTTTTCCAGATTTGAGTCATCAGCTCTCTGACTTTATAATGCTTCACAAATGCACATTATCGTTGGATGAAATAGGCTTTAACATCCCATTTCTGTGTTGGTGGTGTACATCCTCTCATACTGCAGACACAGTGAAGCAACTCTGCTTTATAGAAGTCTTTTTTCCAGTGGTTTTCCTCTGGTTTTATTTTGGTGTATAAATCTCTGTAGAATTACTGTGTTTAATGCTTCTCCAGTGGAATTGTTATGCTAGTTTTAACTGCAAGTGTGTACAGAGGTCATCTACAGATCTGGAGTTAGTCAAGCAAAGATTAATGCTATCTCTGTAGCTGTTTTCTTCTCGCTTAAAAAAAACCCAACAAAGTTAATTGCACATGAGTGGGCGTAGAAAAGCATAGGAAAATTTTCTGATAGGCCTCTGTACATGTGTTGGATAATGTTTGCTTTCTTGTGCAACTCTGCTGATTTGTCTGATATTTTTTTGAAATGAAATGAACTTGTACAGGCACATAGTTATTTATCATAAACAATTTAGAAGCTTTAAAGACTATTTTCTATCTGTTATCCATTTGAATTAAGAATCCTTTTCATAAAGAACTGTGTGGTCTTCAATACACTCACAATTTGCTTGTGTAGCTGAAATGAGGACAAAAATGTTTTTTAACATATTTGGGATGAATGGAAGATTAAGCTTTGCTGTCCTTATGACAGGAACTGGAGATTTCTGTCATTTGCAGGAATAAGCCACTGCCAGACAACTCTTAAAGCCTGTTTTAACTTCACTGCCCAGGTGAGAATCAGGGGCTGCTACAAATTCCACCCAGCACAAGCAGAGCACTTTGCAGTGCTCCACACACTGCGTGGAAACTTGAAAAGTTTGGAAGCTTGGAAACTGTGGTTTTTAATGTTGTTGGGAAAAGAGAATGCCAAGTGGGGTTATGGGAGGGCTAGAGAGATGCTGATAGCCTCTTCACAGCCATAATCCTCCCTGAAATGGAGGTAACCTCCAGTGCTGCCTCCTGCATCTGCACAGCTGCTTAATCAATGCATTTTTGAAAACATGAATGAGGATAAATGTAACAAAAAAAAAAATCAGAACATGGAATAAGCCCTACTCAAGTTTTAGATCTTGTGAATTTTATGGTCTTTTAATTAAAAATTGACTTCTCAAAAATTTATCTTATTTGTGCTGGAAGAACATGTTTCACAGCAGATGTTCAATAAAATGTAAGTTGGGCTTTCAGCATCTCTGTTTCTAGTTGTGATGTCTTTGTTCTGAAAAGTTGTCATCGGTCTGAATACATCATTTTTTGAGCCACCTGCTGTTCCTTTCCTCTTCTCTCCTCTTCCCCACTTGTTTCCTTTTGAGGTTGATACTGAAAAGCATTAAACCTGAGGGCAGCCTCCTTTCTACCAAACTTGCTTTTCACACTGTGCTCTCCTGCTAATGCTTATTTTATTAGCCCCTTTCTTACCCTGGCAGCAGAGGCAGTGACGTAGCAGCCAGGGCACTTTTCCAAACCCTGAAATTTTACAAGCAGTACACAGTGGAAACATTTACAAATCTGTTCCAAGATACATATACACTGGGTGTATATATCCAAATGTAAATATTCAGATCTGTTTGTAGAGTTTTCAATTCTCTACCCGGTTAAAGTTTTATATTCGGGTGTCCATGGAGAACCTTTTGCTTTCCCTGCTCAAGATGACAGGAGGTTTTCTAGGGAGGAAGAGAGCTGTTTTCTTATCTTGATGTTCCCTGAGGCTTATCTGGAATCCTGGAGCATCCACGTACTGAGTGTTGATAAGGAGAGAGCTGGCAGCTCCACCAGGTCTGCACTGCTGACTGCTTGGTGCTGAGTCATCTGTAGGAAGGGATGGGCTGCTGCAGGTTTGGGGGTCTCACGTGGCTGCTGGGCTTTTTTCATCTCTGAACGAGACTGTTTTCTGTTTTTTGGTAAATCATAACTTTTTTTGAGGGGTTGAGGTTCTCTGAAGCCCATCACTCCCTAGGTGGAAAACTGTAGCAGCTCTTACATTCTTCAGAGCAGGAGGCACAACAGTGACAGACAGGATAAATGAAGATTTGACCTCCCCAAGTGGAAAACTACATTGTGTTTCTCTATACAAGTTGAAGAAATCTGAATAGTTTAAAACTGTGTTTTTACTGCTTGTAGTATTTGATCTGGTTTTTTTCTACTTGTTGACTTGTAGATAAAATCCACTTTGTGTGCTTAATATCTGGTCAGATTGTCCTGAAAAATGTCATCTTTCAGTGTGTAAGTTCCATGTCTGACGAAAGGCAGTGATCAAAACTTGTGGCTGAAGAAAACCCAGGCATTGAGAAACTTCAACATTGATGGTTTGCCTCTAGATTTGAATTAAAGGAATTTTTATAAAAACAAACCTCTCCATCAAACACTGCAACCAAAAGTTCACAGTTTTGTAAATTTCTGGGTGTGATTTTTAGTCTTAGGTTTATTCCCATTCTTCCCATTCCTAAGATTTGGTGTGAGAAAAAGTCTTCACCTCAAGTGTCTGGTAAATCCCACAGATTTTAATCATCTGCTGAAGAATGTCCTGTCAAATGACAGTGAATCTTCAAATGTAATGGTTTAATGATATTTTTCTTAATTATTAACACTATTTTTTCTTCTTTGCTGTATCTGAAATGTGATATCTGCAGTTCCAAGAGCAAGGGCACCTTGCAGAATTTGGCAGATATGCCAAGTTTGTGTTCCAGCCCTTCACTGTACGAAATTATTAAATGCAATTGCCTGAAAAAAAATTTGGTATCAGTGGAGCTAAAAAGCATGAAAAGGTCCAAACTTGACCTTTGGGAAGGAAATATTACCTATGCTTGGTGAAGCACATCTGTACCTCTTGCTTCCTCTTGACTGAGCTGGTATTTGAGGATTTACTTACAAGTGAGCTGGAGTGCATTCCTGAGTTCTCCCTTCTTCCCCATGGACCTTTCTGACCACCCCAGGAATGCCACTCCTGACTCTGCAGGGGCAGTATTTGGCATTCCAGTCTGGCACCCAGGAAAATCCTGGCAGTGTTTTTGGAAGCATCCCTTTTGGAGAGGAGCAGAGGCGTGGGACACGCTCTGCTTCAGGCTTGGTGCTGTTGCAAAGCCTTGGTGTGAAATTTATCTAGCCCTAGGCAAGATGTACTTTTTCTTATTCTTTTCTTAAAGTTTGCCTTCTGTTATTGGTCATGTATTGCCGCAAGTGCAGTAAGCTTTGGAAATTTTGATAAGTGGTTTGCAGGTGGAAAGGAATAAAAACATGAGTAGGCATAGGAGGATCAGTGTGAGTATCCCCAGTTCAGTATGAAACACATTAAATAATTAAATCCTCTGTCTGCATTATGGCCCCTTCACCTGAGTAATAAAAATTGCAGTTTCCTTTATATGATCAAGTCAAACAGGGAGAAAGGGACAGGAATTTGCAGAGTGAATGGCAGTAGTTGCCACAGAAATAAGTAGATACTGAGATTTTAAGGAGCAACCAAAAAACAATTTCTGTTGAATTCATCTATGTATGAGTAGCATACAGTCATGGCAAGGCACCTGAGTATACCATATTCTTAAATAACAGTTTTCATCTATAACTTTGGTAGTTCCACACAAAGGAGTAAAGTATTTTGGCTTTTATCAGATTAAATTCTCAACAAATAAACTCTCAGCCCATTTCCTTAGCTGGTTTCTGTTCTGCCTGCTAGGCTGTGGTGCCTAACACTACAATTGGTGCCTCTGATGGGGAAAGCAGTCAAGTCTTATGAGTGTGCCGTGCCCACCACAACATCTTCCTTCAGTGAAGGGATGCAGGGACATCCTGTCCCCAGCATCTTTTGATTTGTGGCTGGTGAGACAGGAAAATCTGAGGGGATACAGGAGTAGTGGGAATACCCATTAAAATGAGCCCTCGTGTGAGCAGCTGAGCAATGCAAGCCTGGTTCTCTCTGGGTTCACCTCATCTTTGGATTTTCTGGTGCCAGATGAGGCAGCAGTTTCCTCTTGGCTGTTCTTGAAGCCTTCACAACTAAATTCTGGTGCCTGGTATGGGTGGCTCCAGCTGCAGCCATGTATTTGGTGGGAGTTTTACTCCCATTTATGAGCCCTCTTGGACCTTGATGTTTGGGGCTTTGCTAGCACAGCAGCTAAACCTGGCTGGTAAACCTCCTTTTCTGGCTTTAGTTCTAGCAAAAATTCCAGGCAGAAGCTGGTAAACTGTGCAGGGAAAAGTGTTCCCAGCCAGGAATGGTTGTCAGTGCTAAAACAGGTGTTTTCAAAAGTTACAACAAATTTTGTTTTTTACATAGATTTTTTTTTTAAAGGTTGAATTTTAGATAGACATCCCTTGGGGTCAGGCTGTCATAACAAAGAGCAGAGTGTAGTATCACACAGTGACAGGTAACAGGAGATAAATCTGCTGGAAACACTAACAAAAACATACCTAATCAAACTAGAAACCACGATATTTTTTCATAAGTCACCCGATCTTAAAGCTCATCTATTCAAAAGAAAAGCAAATTGCCACTTGTAAATAAAGTGAGTCTTCAAATGTCTTTTTCAGATCTTCATCTTTTAATAGTTTCTAAGCATAGCATCATGTCAAATGCTTGAACAGAGCATTTGTGTTTCCACAGCAGTGCTTCACACTTCAGTCTCTTGTGCTTTCATGCAACTTGTATCTTTGGTCTGTGCAAACCATTCTGATTGTTACTGGTGCTGTTTCAAGGTGTTTTTTACCCAATTCTTTAAGGAATTTTTAATTTAATAGAAAGACAGGCTAAATTATGCTTTGGCCTCTCTTAAAACTCCTGAGATTTTCTTTTGTTTTCCTCTTTCAGATGCTGAGTCATCATGTTTGTGAAAATCGTACATCACTATCTGGAAATCATATAATTTATTTAGAAATGCTGACTGCCACACTTTATCTGCTAAACTAAGCAAGCACTAAACTGGCCTTGATCAATGTGCTTCAGTCAAGGGTGCTGGCAATTTACTGGCTCTGACCTTCCCTGCACGTTTAAGAGCCTTAAATGACAGAGAAGGTCAATGGCAATTACAGCATTTAAGAAACTCATGGAGAGTGAGGCAGCTAAATAACTACAAGGATTTAGAGCAAGCTTGATTTATTTCCCTTTTTTTTTTTTTTAATGTCCCTATCATCACTTAGCAGAGATTCCTTCATTTGTGGTGAATGAATAAGGTAGATCTAGAAGGAGTGTGTTCAAATAAATAAAATCTGCCTTCATGCTTCTAAAAATAGGCTTTTAGGCTGTCTGGAGAATGTTAATAAAGAATTAAAGAATGTTGTTGATAGTTACCAGGTCATTCCAGAGCTGTTACAAGATCCACATCACAGTAATACAGGTTGTTATACCAGTCCCTGTGTATTGGAGCAGCTGAATAAAATCTAATCCTGTTTTCTCAATCTCAAACTCTCCATTTTGGCCAATGGGAGATGTTTAAAGATGCAGTACATGCACATATAAATGGGCATGCAGGCAAAACCCCATTAATTATGTTGTCTCCTAAGGTACATGAGATGCTCTTAGAATTCAAAAGACTGTTGGTTGTCAACATGAAGCAAAGTGATCCTGCTTTGCTCAGTGGTGTGTGTTGTTCTGGGGGATTCCTCAAGGACACAACATGGAGAAGAGTTGATGGGACAAAATTATTTCCAATTTTGTAACTGACACCTTCAAAGACTCAAACTGTCCTGACCAGGCTGTTTGCATTTTAACCTTGAAATGTGAACACTTCCAAGCTGCTTAATCCAGTGCAGCATGACAGAAATAAAATTAAACCTTGTTTCAACAGCTGGAATAATTTTATCTCAAGCCTTTTTATTAAAGATCACTTCCTACATTTTCCTTCACTACACTCCATGTCTGCCATGTTCTTCTTGGGTGTAAATATTGTGTAGAACTGTGCAGCACACAGAATTTCAGTGTCTCTAGTCAGGCTTTTGTTTAAAAACCATTTTTGTGCGTCCCAGGAGGAATTGGAAAGTATATATGGAGTTGTATTTGGACACACTTGTGCAGAATTTCCTGCTTAAAATTGTCATTTTACCATCAGCATGTGTGACGTGGCATCAGTGCTCCCTCCTTGCAGGGGTAAATCAGGATGGTGGCCACTTTAGCCGGGTCACTGGGATGTCAACTAAAAATGCATATTTTCCTCACAGCTCCTGGGTTACTCAGGGTGTGTGTGTGGGGCTGGCACTGCCGTGTGCCTGCTGCAGTGGCGTTTAATGCAGTTTTTAATGCAGTGGCCTTTGGGTCTGTGGGGCATTGTCTGTGCCCTGCTGGCCCTGGCGTGGGCGCCGTGTCCTCGCCAGCCTTGCCCCGGCGCTGGCAGACTGAGGGAGTCATTATCTGCCACTCTGGCTCCCAAAACGGAGCAGCATTTGCAGCCTGGTGTGTTCTCTAAGATGCTTTTGTTCACTTCATCAGCTGAATATTCATTTATGCATCAAATTGCACATTTGTTGAGAAAAATGAGGGCTGAAGCTTTTCAGTGCTTAGATTGAGATGCAGAAATGAATCATAAATCACTTGAAGAATTCTGTCTTTAAATCCCCTTTTTGCAGTTGCTGGAAGAACATGTATTTAAGCAACCATCATCAGTGCTTTCTATCTGAGCGTAGGCTGTGCTTGCTGCAGTGAAATTGGGAACACCTGTATGAAGGAGACTTGTAAGAAAAAATGTTTAACATAATTTGAGATTCACACGAAGTGCTTCCCTTCTACTTTGTCCAGGCTGATGTTTGCAGTGGGAGTTCCAGGAGTGAGGAGTTTATGGGTTAAAAAATGGGTTACATTTGTTTTTATGAACTGCAGTGTAGGCATCACCTTCAATATGTCATAAGAAAGGGGTCTGATACCCCCTAGTTGTGTGTTTCAGGACTTGCTGCATCTACTCAGGCTTAGAGAGCTAGAAATGCTGACATTTTCTGTATTTTTTCTGCAGTACACTTTCCATTTTTCTCGTAACAAATGAGAAATATTAGCATCTGGTCTGGTTGTGTGGGACTACAGTTATTCTTCATGCATGTGTTTCATTTCACTAAGCTATGAACATTTTAAAATTTGCATAGAAATAATTTTACTGGAGAAATAATTAACTATAGTCTGGAATAAGTGTGCATATGTATGAAGAATATGCTGTTACTGGGAGGACACATCCTTTGTGTGATGAATGCTCTGGGGTTTTTTTGAAAGGTGTGATGAAGAGGTAGAGAATTATTCTGCTTTTATTTGCTTCTCCTGTTTGTGCCCCAAATACATCTTTCTTTTACTAAATTGCTGGTAGTGAGTTTAAATAAATCAGTTTCACAGCGGCAGAATACTGGCCAGAGGATGCTGGCTAATGTATGGAAATGAATGCCCTTCATGTGCTTTGGAAAGTTGTGGCTGGGAAGAGGTGCAGAAATGGAACCAGGTCACACAGTTACCTGTGAGTGTCAGAAACATCTCAGTGAACCAAGAGAGCCACTTAGTGCAGAGCTTTGAGCTCAGTGATTTTATTCTAATTGGAAATGCCTGCAAGGCAGCTCAAGAAAAGGGTGAGCGTGGCAAATTCTTGATTGGCATCTTGGCTGGTAGGCACAGTGCCAAACCTCTTTCAGGGTAGTTTTGTCTCTAGTCTGGGGGGTTCAGAATCATCCAGGTGATGAGTTTTTAGAGATTTCATGTGGAGGAGAGAAGTGAAAGCAGGAATGTACTGTAGGAAGGAGGTTGCTTGCAGGAAATCAATAATGTGAGTGCATGCAAAAACCGTGCCATGTAAGGAGGAAAAATGCAGGAAAACATCTTTAGTATATATTTGAAAAAAAGAAAAGGTGTTTTGGTTGATTTTTTTAAAAAAAATGTATTTTAATTATATTTTCTATGACAAAGACACAGCATTATCCCAAACTTCTTCCATTCCATGCCAGTTCGTCTTTTGGCCTACTGGCTGTTTTGAGCTGACTGGTATTTTGGGTTATTTGGTATTTTTGAACTAGATGTTTATTGCCCTTTGTGTAGGCTTTAAGTGTTAGTGAGGGCAGGGACATTTTGGTGGGGTTCAGGCTGAATCTTCCCTTCTTGCTCAATGTTCTGCCTTGAGTAGCTGCATTTTGCTTTTCTGTCTTGGAGGAACATCATGTTGGGGGGAACGAAAATGAAGCAAAGCCAGCAGGATTTTTAAATGAGGTTGATTTGACTTAGACAAGAAAATGGTTTTGGCAGCTCTGGAGCGAAAAGATTTCACTTCTGTTGCCTTATGCTATAAGTCAGTAGCAAAGCCACTGAAAGATTGCAGAAATTTTGAATCCTCTTCATTTCTTGTAGCCACGTGAAAGAAATCTTCACCACTGAAAGCTTAGAGAGTAACACTGAATATGCTTCTCTGTTAATGATGGCCCATTTGAAAAAAACCAGCAGTACAATTGACAGATTTTTTCGAGACAAATTATTTTAACCTCTTAATAATCATGAATTAGAAAACATTTGTCTGTACTCACCTTGAGTTGTAGTCATCAGTTATGTGTGGGTTTGGTGTATCTCCTTTAGCTTTCCTCATTATAACTTGCATCCCTTCCAAAGTCATCCATTCTAATATAGGGAAATGGGACTTGCACAATTTAATTCACTCTGGTGGTCTTTTCTCCTGCTTGCCTGCCCTTTCCAGCCTCCTTGCCCGAGTCCTCCTCACACTTTCTGAATCTATTTTATTTTATTTAATCTTTTTGCCTACTTTAACCATTATGTCCCTGGTGAGCTCTATGATTAGCTGTTTTGCCAACAAAAAATTTGCAGTAGGAGCCCATTCTCTCTTAAACCTGCTAGTGCATCTACCACATAAAAATGAGTAAAAAATAAGTTAAAGGAAGCACGCATTTTATTAAACTCCAGCAATTCCTACAATAAACAAAAAGCCAAAGGAAAGCAGCTTCGTTAGTGCTTCATTAACTTTACTGAACAGGCTCAAAGGGAAATGAGCACCATACATAAGAGCTGAATACTGTTCCAAATGCTCCAGATTATTTTCTAACTTGTATTTCTCATGAGCTGTGTAAATTGGCCAACATCTGTGAAGATGCTAAAAAATGTTTCTGCTGCTGGAAAATTAGAATATTCTCCTTCTGCAACCTGCCTCATTGCTTCTCCCTCTCTCCCACCCTGCTGAGCCTGCTTCCAGCTCTGCTTCCATCTGCTTGTAGGGTAGCACAGCTCAGATTCCCCAAAGCTGCTGAACTTTGTCGTACATGGCAGTTTTTAGAAGCAAGATCTTCTTAAAGGTTGAAAGTGTTTTTTATATATATATTTATGTATGCCTATTCCTTGTATCAGAGCTCTGTTGCGCAGCCACATAGCAAACATGCCTTTTTCCCTTGTGCTGAGACCCTTGCATATTTATGGTTGTTCTCAGCTATGTGTGATGGAGCTCTTTCAGTTGAAACAATAAGTGTTTAGAAGGGAAATGTTCAGAGGTGGGCCACGGGCTTTCCTCTTGTGTGGCATTTTTGTGCGGTGACACGGCGGCCGCTGTCAGCGGAACTGAGGCACGGGAAGGAAATAACACACCACGAGGATATTGACTTAGGCAGCAGTGCTAATACTTAACAAATGTCTTCCTCATCACAAGTTCATAGGACTCGGGAGTTTTGGAGATCAGCGTGGAGTTTCTTTGCAGATGCAGAGTAGATGTGATAAGTGCCTCTTTGTCCTAGGCTGAATTTTTATGAAGAAAGAAGCTGTGGCTTTTTCATGGGAAGCCATAATGAATTCTTCATTTTATATTTTTAGACCACAAGGCGTAATTTACTCGCCTTTTTCTTATGGCTCTTGTCAGAATTTGTGTTGCTTAATCTCCTTGCTCTGCTATTAAAACTCACCTTTGTATTTGCCACAGGCCAGGAGAGACTAATCTTAGCTCCTATAATTAGTGCTTTTTTAGTTCTTTGTGCTCCATCCATGGCCAACAAAGGCCTAATACAGAATGTGCATATTTTATCTTCACAGTAAGCTAACAATCCAATAAATGGAAAGCCTTTTTCTCCTTTCTCCATAATTCCTATCTTGCCCCCCCTCCCCAATCATATAAACCTGGGGACGTGTTGAGCTAATAACACTAAGAATCAATTTAACTGTGCTGCCGTAGCAGTAGCGAGAGCAAGAAATGATAGCAGGGGTGTTTCTGCTGAGGCTGAGCCCCAGACTGACAGAAATGTGTTTCCAGGGATGTGTTTCATCTGCTGCCAGACCGTGGCTCCTTCCAGGGCTGTACGGAGCAGCTGCCAGTGCAGCAGAGGAAGCCACTCCAGGGACAGCGTGTGAAGAGTGCAGCCACATGGAATGCAGGTACAGCTTGGACTGTTGCTGCTGACACCCCTCTCTGCCCCCCACAACCTCAAACACGTCAGTAGCCTTCTGGATTTTCAGAAATGTGTGTTTTAGAAACTCTTCCTACAGAAAGAATATATTCCTTCTTTTACGTTGTGTTAAGCTGGTGGCAGCTCCCAGTTGAAGCCAGCAGTCTCGCAGCTCGTGATACCCAGGAGCTCACAGGAGTCTTCTATCTCTTCTGGTGATGACTGCTCAGTGATCAGAGAAAACATAGCTTGGTACAGTCAGCCTAGTAAGATGTGCTGCTGGGGAATTCAGGGTGCTGCAGAAGGGATGTACGTGGTCTGCAGGCTCACAACCAAGTTCAGTGAATCCTACAGGCAGAGCATGTCACGCACATTCTTGAATTACCTGGAATCATAGAATCCCAGAATGGTTTGGGTTGAAAAGTACCTTAAAGATCATCCAAGTTGCACACTCCCTGCCATGGGGAGGGCCACTTTCCCTAGACTAGGTTGCTCCAAGTCCTGTCCAGCCAGGCTTTGAACACTTTCAGCTGTCTGGGCAAGGGACTGCCAGGGCCTCACCTACCTCACAGGGAAGAATTTCTTCTTTGTACCTAATTTAAACTGGCCTTCTGTCAGTTTAAAGCCATTCTCCTTTGTTCTGTGCATGCCCTTGTCCAAAGCCCCTCTCTGGCTCTCTTGTAACCCCTCTAAGTCTTGGAAAGGGCTCTAAGGTCTCCCGAGACTCTTCCCCAAATTGAACATCCCCAACTCTCTCAGCCTGTCTCTGCAGCAGAGGGGCTTCAGCCCTCTGATCATCTTCGTGGCCTCCTCTGGACTTGCTTCAAGAGGTCTGTGGCTTCCTATGCTGGGGGCCCCATATCAATAAGATGGGAACTTTTTAACTCTGATAAATCCTTCTTATTTTAAGCCCATTCTGGGGAACTAAGGCAGGGAACAGTAAACAGTCTGTTGATGCAATTTGGAATACATTAAAAGTGGTAATTTATTGTGTTTTAATGCATGAGGTTTGAACCTTATAGAAAAGTTTGCTGCTGATAGAAAAATTTGCTGTTAGATATAAATCTAAACTGGTAGGTAGTTTTAAGAAAGATGTGCAAGACCCCAGCTGTAATCCCAGACAACCACCAGCAATGGCTTTCTGCCATTCACAGGGAAGAATTCCTGCTGTGGCTTTCTGTGTTGGAGTTCAAAATGTGGAGGTCTGTGCTCTGAAGTCAAACGGGCAGGGAAAGTGGTTTCACTCCAGTAGAAACTCCCATTTAATTTCTGGATTTCACTTCCCTTTCCTGTGCTGCTGTGAACACCCAAAACTGTCCCCGTTGTTGTCATGGGTTTCAGTTTTCAGTGCAGCAGAGGCTGAGTTGTTTCTGGGGGTGACTCCAGCAGTGCCTTTGGATCATGCACAGGGGCAGCGGCCAGTGCAGAGTCACGGGGGCTGATAAGTCCCAGATAAGCCTTTGGATTTTTCTTGCCAGTAGCTAAAGAATAGAAACCTCCTCTTGCCCTTCTCTTATCGTCAGTTCCATTTTGTGAGCTGAAACAGGATCAAGAGCTGGACTTTGTCAAGCTGCACCTTGACAGAGGTGCATGTATGGGATTGTCAGTTTGTGGGATGTCACAAGCCATCCCCTCCAGTAAAAATCCTCCTCAGCTGATGAGGAGCTGAACTGAGAGATGAGGAAAATATTCAAGATAGGCACAGTCCATTGCTTCAGAACAGATAAGCCTGAATGACAAAAAAAGTTGCTGAACAAGCTGAATATTTTAGAGTAAAAGCAGACAAAACCCACAAAGTTAGTCATTACAAATACTCTGTCTCCCATGCATGGAGTACAGCAACACGTTGCTAAATCCAGTGGAACTGGGTAGGAGTCATACTCTTTAGGGCAATGGATGTGAAATCTCAGAAAATCATGTTTCTGGGGTCTTCTCAATTCTTCTGAGCCTTGTGCTCAGGGAGCCTCCCTTCCCCTGGTGTGCCTTTGTTCTGCTGTGGGAAGTGCTGTGTTACTGATTCACCTGTGCTTCACCCTTTTTTGTGTATTTAAACAACTTCCATAAGGAACTTACATTTGTTTAGGATAATTCTGTTTCTCCTTTTTTCTGCTAGTTCATCTTTTCTCCTCCACCTTCTTCTAGCACCTTTAGAACCCGTTTACCAGTTTCAAATCCACCTGAAGGCACAGCAGTTGCATCCAGTCTCTAGAAATGGCTCAGTGAGGCTAATGAAAGTTGCTGGCTGTCTGGAGGGAAGGTGTTCAAACTGATCTTCTCCATGAGGAAAATGCAACCTCAGGCTGTGGTGAGGACTCTGGAGGTTCTTCAAGAACACGTGGAAGAAATGCTGGATAGTTTAAGGGAAATAAAGATACTGCCAGGGAGAGGGGTCTCAACAGGAGTAGTAAGGTAGTAGAGAAGTGGTTTAAGTCTTCAGGGGTGTGCAGGAAATGGGGAATGGGGCTTTGGGAATGATTACTGGGAATGTCCCTGAGGAGGACAAAGAGCAAGGACTCTTAATGATGGATGGAGGTGTGTGTGTATGGATGTAGGGCACAAATCCACAGGAGATCTTTGCTTGTTCCACTGCGGGCAGGAAAACTTTTTTTCTGATGGCACCCAATTAATTGTGGTTTGGTTTGATAAATGTTAATGTATGCCTGTGTCATGAAACTGCTGTGTTAGCATGTGTCTGGCTGCCATTTGTGGATTTGAAGCAGCAGTTTTGCTGTGCAAGTAGGTCTGCTCTTCAAACAATGGTGCATGAACTCATGCTGACTTTTCCCTTTAGGTCAGCTTGCAGCTTCATTCCTACAGGAGCATTATGTTGGCAAATCAGAAAATCACTTCTCCCTCTAAGCAGTTTGCTGCCACAGAGGAAAAAAGTCATTGCCCAAAGCTGGTTTTAGGATGTAAGATTTCTTTTTTCCCTGGAATTATTTCAGGTACTGCATCATCCTTGTCGGTAGTAGAAATCCATTTTTACATGTTTTTGTGACAGTGGCTGCTTTAGCTGCTAAATATTGCTTAAAGCACTTTGATATAAATATGAGCTGCCAAGAGAAGCTGTTTTGAGGTGCCTTCCAACCCAAACCATTCTGTAATTCTGTGATCAAAGTCAAGGTGGCTCTGCTCGGTCAGTTTATATCTACAGAATAATTATGCTGCCGTATGTATTTCTAGAATGTGCTAAGACTTTACATGTATTTCACAGTCCAGTAAAAAAAGCTTCATTTGGAGGAGACTTAAATAATTTAATTTGCAGATTTCATAAATCTTTATTAGTCCTATTACTTTGCAACTTCTTTCTCTGACTGTGCCAGTCAAAACTAAAAATGGGGCAAACAGGGCTTGAAGGTTTCAAGCTGCAAGTCATTAAGGAGTTAATGCACATAATTGATGAGCAAATGTGAAAAGCACACATCTGATAAGAAATATATGCATAGAAACTGTAGCTGCCTACAAAGAACCATGCAGCAGAACTGAATGAGCAACAAAACTGGAAATATATTCAGTGTTGCTTCAATTATTTTTGCAAGCATCCGAGATCAATAAGGGTATAAACTAGAGATTACAGCATTACATCAGCATTAATAGAATGCCCTTCACTTTATATTTAAAAGCAGTTACCATATGGTTACTTCTGAGTCCTGCTGTGACTCTGGTTTTGATGGAGCATATGTTTCTGCTTCCTATCTGCTTTGGTTGAAGTGTGCAAATCGAGCTGGTTTCCTAGCAGCTGGGTCTCTATCCCTGGTATCTCAGCAGGGCAGCCTGCCCAGGGATCATTATATCACTTGATGGGAACTTCTTAGCTCTGTGCAGTTTACTTTGGTGTGAGCACTCTTCTGAGTATCTGAGTGTTCTTACATCAGGGGAGGAAACTGCAGAGATGTTTTTTCCTTGGATACATTGCTCTATTCCTCAGTTCTTGTGCCCCTCATACATCTTCCCATTTAGTGACCTTTCTCCAGCTTGTCCTGGCCGAGGGATAGGTGAACCAGCTCATTTCAGAGTTCATTATCACTGCTCCAAGCATCAATTAGTAGTGAGGTAACAGCATGGTGGTAGTAGTGGGATAAAGCACTTTCACACAATGAATGGACTTCATCTGCCCTCAGGGACATGAGGCAGATGCAGATGTCTCCAAAATGCTTCGGCCATAAACTCAGAGAGATGGAATCACTGTTCTCCATCACTGCAGCATGTTCTGCAGAAAGGAAATCACCTGCGTGGCCTGTGCTGCTGGATCTGGAGCAGTTAATCAGGAGTGAACTGCTGAGGCCCTGAGTAAGGCAGAACAGCAACAGAAACCCCTCTGCCAAACCCAGCCTCAAAATAAAGAGCAGGGATACAGAGCTGCAGCTTTATTTTCCAAATGAAAGTGAAGAGCCCTGTAGTTAAATTTCTGCATTTGAAGTAGTATTGGATGTGAAAGCTTGTGCAGATGAGTACAGGAGGAGTCCGAGCGACTGTCAGCTTTCATTTCTCAGTCCAAGAATGTTTCTCTATTCATGTAGTGTGGATCAGAGTGGCTGCCAGCCGGGGGGCCACTCCACACCAGCCTGGTTATTGATGGCAGTGGGAGGGAGGGCAGTGCAGGAATGCTCCGGCTCAGCACGCGAGGTGGGATGGTGCCAGCCACTCTCGTGGGGGGAGCCTCTCAGTAACCACACGGGAAAAAGGGAAGAACTCGAGTGTAAATACCTGGGAGTTACAGTGCAGGACATAGAAAGCATGAGTGCTTGTGGATGATGCTCTGGGTCACGTTTGCTTTGTGGCAAGCAGCAGCAGGAATGGTTGGTTCCAAGGTGAATGGGTTTCCCAGGCTGTCCTGCACATCCTGAGTCGCTGTTCCTCAGTGTCTCCGTTCCTTGTCTGTACAACAGGGACACGTCCCTTGCTTTTCCATCCCTTTTTGCTTGTGTCTGCCCATACTGCCTGCTGATGGTGGCTGATGGTGTCTCTTAGCAGGTATACAAATCCTGCCTGATCTCCAGGAATACTGATAAAAGGACTAATCAAAGCCATCTCTGTATATACAGTTGAGACTGTGATCACGTGGATTTT
Source organism: Irena cyanogastra (assembly GCA_013397155.1). Lineage (NCBI taxonomy): Eukaryota > Metazoa > Chordata > Aves > Passeriformes > Irenidae > Irena > Irena cyanogastra. The sequence continues at coordinate 898,557 of VWZV01014406.1, read as the reverse complement.
ACTGTGAGAGTCTGTTTTCTATGAAGAAACTGTCTCAGCGAAAACAGGCAGAGAAGCCCCTGCAAAAAGATGATGTTCAAGAATGTAAATGTGGTTATTTATCAATTTTAGTTCTTTTTCAGCAGACCTTGCAGAGAGTTCCCAAAAGCTGTCAACATAAATATGGTTATGGATCAGCAGCCAACTCCAATTGCCCCCAAACCATAGAATAAATTAATTCTCCTTCAGTCCTTCTGGAACACAGTAAGGTGGTAAACAGAAGGAAACTGGATCCCATTTGCTACTCTATGGGGTTTTGTTTGGCTGGTTTTGTTCTTTTTTACAGTAAAAGATACATCCTAGCTATATGTACCAACAAGTTTAAAAAAGAAAAAAAGAATTATGCCCAGTGTACTTCAATCAGATACAAGACAGGGAATTTAGAGGAGCTTCAGTCTCAGCTCATTAATTGTGCAGGCTAAGGAGGTACAAGCAGTGCTTTTTTGTATCTTAACCTTCTCTGTGCTGTGGAGTGAAAGAGCCCCAAGCTACTATGTGTAGTAGGTATTGCAGACATTCCTTCATGTTTGTAACATACATAGAAATCTTGGGCAAATCGTGCCTCAGAAATGCCAGGTATCTTATAATATTTCAACAAAAAAATCAGTTAATTGAAACTGTTCCTGTGGTTTGGAAGGTGATGGCCTTGATTATAAGGAGAGATGGGTACAGTGTTCGCAGAGTGCAGGTTACTATGCTGTGTCAGTCCTTTGTTTCTTGCCAAGAATTTAGAACTAAACATGAGTATATTTAAAAATCCATCAATTAATCAGAAGTGATAAAATATTTAGCAAGGGTATTGCAGCGTGCAGCTCGTTCAGGTGAGTGCAGTAAACGTGCTGCCCATTTCTTGGTTTTCCTGCCTGCTGAGGATGCCGGGAGGAGCCCAGTGCCAGGCTGCTCCTGCCCCAGCACCTGTGGGGCAGGAATCCAAGCTGGGCTCTGGCTCTAGGCCATCTCCCTGCTCCCTTCCTGGTTGCAGTAATGCTCTTTCCCTTTTCCCAGCAGAAAAAGCAGCTCAGCACAATAAACCCTCATCCCCCTCGCCGTGAGGCAGTGGCCCCTGGTGACCTGCCCTCCCTGGAGCTGTGGCACAGGGGCTGGGTGGCTGTGCTGGTGAGGTGTGGGAGGAAGAGCAGCCTGACCCAGAGAAGGGTTAATGCAGCTTTCCCAGGGAGGAGCTGAGATGGTTGGAATGCTCCAGGTGTCACCTGCCTGGAGCTGCCCCTGGCTGTCTCTCACCCTCTGCTTTCACAGTGAAGAATCACGTTCTGCTGCAAGCCAGCATGGAGTTGGTTAATCTATAAAAGGGAGAAAATAATCTTTGTAATATGAGATGTAGAGCAATAAAAGAGTAAATACTATACATAGAAAAAAAATAGATCTATTAATAATGTATTCCTGTGTAGCACTAGGAATTCTCTTTAATTACTAACCTCTTTTGTGACCAGTCAGGAAAATCAAATATCTCATCTCTCTCACTGCCAAGTAATGAGCTGCCTAATTATTAATTGGAGGAAAAGTTTGTGATGGGCCACATTCAAAAATTCTTTTGTGTTTTTGCAAGTCACAGTACAAGTAGGCTTTGATTACCATGAGCATGTCAATCCTAGCAGTCCTAACAAGTTCCCTGGAAAGCGTTAGCCTTTCCCTAAGACTGGGCTTTGCCTTGTAAGCTCTCTGGGAGTTGTTGTGCAGCCTGTTGGCTGGAGCTGTCAGGCTGCCCTGGTTTATGTGGGCATCAATTGGCTCTATCCAGGCACCATCTGCTTGGAACCTGCTGCTGCAAGGGGAAGTTTGCACTTGAAAATAGATCAGTCAATACTAGATCTAGATCAATACATTGCTATGCATCCTGATTGTTAAGTTCTTGGGAATCAGAAGGAAAAGTAGCAGGATATTTTATCTTTGGGTATAAATTTGAAGGCAGATTGACACCAGACTAATAATCTGAAAAAAAAAAAAAAGTGTGTATGGGTTAAAATGCTGTACCACTTTTTCTCACCACTCAAAAATACTTGCCTTTTATCATATGGTATAATAATTAACAAGGACATATGTGAGATTTAAAGACTGTCTTCTGGGATACACTGACTGATGTGAATTAGCCAAAAGCACCGAGATGAATCGTGCAGCTAACTCAATCAATCTTCTTTACTTTTTTGCTGCAGTGGTTTAAAATAAAAACCCCCAAACTTTCCCATGATCTTAAAGAAAAATGCTCCAACATCAGGGACTTCAGAAGGAAAACTCTTATTGTAAGCTCACAGCGGGACATCAACTCCCAGCAAGCCAGGAGGATAATACTATGGGCAAATTGAGCAAATGTCCTTGCCTCTCCAATCAGCCAGTATTTGAAGGGTATTATCCTTGCTAAACTTGTCATCCACTTTAAATGGAAGTTGCACTGCAAATGTACATACTCTGCTTAGCGTGACTTTTGAAGAGTTGCCTCTGCAGTTTAGAGGTTGGATTTAATTCTTAAAGGCCTAACTTTGCTGCAGCTTTATTTAATCTCTGTTTATTTGCTTTTCCATTCTCTGCTTTATAATCTAGGCAGTGTGTAAGGAAGCTACTAATGAATAAGTAAAGTAAACAAGAAACATCTTGGAGAGGAAAAAAAGCTGAATATCAAATCAGATTCAGGCAATTTCTTTCTTGAAGCAATCAGAAAATAGCTACTGTTACTGTATTTTGAGGAGCAGAAATAACCTTTTTGACATGGAGTAGAAAGGGTGATGTGCTGGAATATTTAGTGAAATTGTAGGTCATCTTCTCTAGCCAGTGCATTCCACATAATTAAAGATTGAATTGTGAAAGCTTCTGCTTGTTGTTGCTGTCAGTTGCCCATTTGACTCCTCTATTTTGTCCTATTATAGTAATTTCAAAGCTGGATAAGCCCAAGTGTTTTTTAGTCTCATAAATACTATTGCTTCCTCATCCAGAGACTTCATTGCCTAAATCTCCTTCAACCATTAAATAAGAACTGCAGCCTTCAACAGGCTTAGCCAAGTCAACTGACACAGCATAAGAGGCACATTTCCCCCTTTTAATATGTATATAATAAATCTGTCTCTACATATGTAAATGCATACGTCATGTACATGGTGTGAGCAGTGGAAGAACGAGTGGGGGGTGTGTGTGTGTGCAGACTGCTGAGACACTCTGACCCTTTGATGCAGCTGCTGTAACAAACCAGGAGATTATTTCTTCATTTTTATTTTACCAATCTGTAGACATTTCCCTGAAACACAGGTGGAGATGACTTCTGAAAAGCAAACCCACAGCACACAGGCTGCTGTCGGGGTAGCAGTGGTGGTGGTGGCTCCTTATGGCTCATTTTGCTTCTCCAGACTCTCTGCTCCACTTCTCTCCTAGCAAAACACATACATATTTGATGGGTTTGCATCAGGAATTCAGCCCTTCTGCTGCAGAATGTGTGGAAGGCTGGCAGCTGGGGATCTCCCCACCTAGCTGTGCATCAGATCAGCAGTTTAGCACATCAGGGTGGTATTGTGATTTAAAACTGTGGCTTTATGAACCAGAAAGCCTCCTACATCTGAACCAGAGGTGATTTAGTAAATTACACAGTATACAGTGCAATTTCAGTTTTTCTTCAGTTTCAAAGTAAAGATGAGATTCTCTGAAAGAACGAACTTAAAATGAGCTCAAGAATTTTAGCTGTTTAATTACTCAGCTTCAAACCTAAAAAGATGTCACTCTGGCTGTTCAATGTGTTGCCTTTAGCAAGCTGAATAGTATGAAAGCCCAGAGCTTTCAGAGGCTGCTGTAAGTGGAGCAAGTGATTAACTGTTCTCCTTAAGATCTAAAGGGAACAGTATCACAGCTTGGAATAGACACGGTGATATTTTGCCTTCCTTCAGCATCAGGTTTGATTTCTCCTACTTTGTGTTCCATGTCATGGAATCCTCAGGAAAGACGTGGGTTGTTACACAGCCATTGAACTTCATGCTGGAAATAGTCCTGTATCACTCTGGGAATTTCCAAGAGTAAATGGAGAGCTAATAAAAGGGAAAGGAAACCAAACAGTTGCTAGAATTCCTTGTCTAAAATCTGATGTATCCGTTCTATAGGAATAATGTACCAGTAGAATGTCTTTGCCTATTCTTTCTAATCAGAAAGTAAAATAAATGTTAAAAACATGAGGATTTCCTCCCTGGTGGGATGTAACTTAGTCTCCTACTGAAAGATCTCTGACAGAGCTCATATATTAGTGAGTTTTTTTGTCACTCTTTGTACATGAGCTAATTAATAATTTGGATGTTTTCAAACAGAAGCCTGACTAAAATCATCCCTGACACAAATTACTGCCTGGACTCTGCCTATCAAGAGATGAGCTTTCCTTGAAACCTAGCTCTGGCAAGGTTGTCTCTGGTGATTTGGATGATCATAATGATCCTAATCTCCAAGTATGTTTCCATATTTTAAAGGAAGATGTTCCTCAGCGTTTTCAAATCTTTGGATTTATAAAGATGAGAAGTAACAAGGAACAGAAAGAAATTAAGAGAAAATGCTTGAAAAATGTCCTAGGTTTTGAGAAACAATCTCTTAATATTTCCAGGTGTCGCAGCAACACACATGGAATGTTAATTGTGTTCTCTGGGATTTGGGAATTTGTGCTTTGTGAGGATTTTGAAAGATAAACTGACTGAGGCCTGGTCCCATGCATTGGTTGTGATAAATTCCCAAAGCAGCTAAAGGGGAAGTCCAGTTTTGAAAATGTACTAGGAGTGAACAAAGGAATTGTCTCTAAGTGCTGCACAATGTGTGTTTTTCTTCTCTTTAGGGAGGAAGAGTGCGGTGCTACCCTGGGAATTACATCAGACATGACACCTATAATGAGGGCTTTTGCCCATTAGTTTAATCTGATTTAAAGGGAAGAGAAGGGGGGGAAAAAGCCAGTATCATAAATGCAGTATTTTTCATATCTCCTGCTGTAAACTCAGCCCTGAGGCTGAATGCAGAGTGTGTTGAAGGCAGTGCTGAGGAACTGGAGTTCCCACCTTGTTCCACACCAGCTCTGCTGCTGCAGTGCTCTGTCAGTCTGGCTCTTGTGCCTCAGGACAGTGTCAAGCAGATGCCATAGCACAGGTCACTAATTTCTAACTTTCTCACTGTCTGAGCAAGGCAGATGCATTTCAGATTGTGAATGACCATTTCCAGACCTCTATCAATATCTGTTGGTAAAAGTAGTGATATTTTTATGTGAAACCAATGGTTCCCTAAAGCAACAGACAATAGGAGCTATTTACTGTGGTGTGTCTGACACGTTAACTGTATTGAGCCTTGTGAAAATACAGCCCAAGGGCAGTGCTGGAGTCCTACTGACCTAGAAATTGTAGCAGCTATCCTGTGACAAAGTCAGAAAGTACAGCACTGCACAGCAAAGGGCTTTGGGGTTTTAAAATAAAAAGTAATTGAAACAGACTTGCCCTCGGATGACCTGGCTCACCATGTGTTTAGGAGTCCCTGTTGCTCCATGAGATAACACTTCCAGCCTCTGACTCTGGGGATGGAAAGAGGGAAGTTTGCAGCTGACACAACATCTCTGCTCTCAAGGAAACATTTTCAATTGCTCTGCTGTTCATTCCTGTGGCAAAGGGACGTATTAATCGGGTGACAAAATTTCACACTTGGTGCTGGTCTAAACAGGCTCAGTGTAATGCAATTACTGCCATTCAGGCAATCTGAAGGACTTGGTGAAGCCCCTGAATTCAGCTCTCACATGTGCTGGCTGAAAGGGGCAGAGGACACCTCAACCTGCATGTGTGAACTGCACAGGAGGAGAGGAAGGGGTGGCATTGTGAACCCCCAGAGGAGAAGGGGATTAGTGTCTGTTTTTGTGGTATTTTTCTCACTTACTGGATGGGTGATGATTTCCCCATATCCTGTGACACTGACAGTCAAATCTACAAGGAAAAGAAAAAAGTCTGATAACCCAGATAATTACTTCTGAAAAAATTCAGCACCGTGGACTTTGTTAGGGTGCTTTGGAGAGAATGCAGTCCCTCAGGCTGTGTTTTCTTAACTAGGTCTGTATAGCTACTGCATGGCTGCTATTATAGCTGTAGCTATTGCATACTGTTTTCTGAGCAAACACCAGAAACATGCAATACAGTGTGGAAAATGAGTTTGTAACATGGAGTGGATTTTGAAAAATCTCAGTTTAAGAGATTTTAAGAGCTTGATCTTTGGAATAAGACTTGAAAAGATACTTTGCAGGTGAAGTGTTGACACTGGATGGGCTGCTGAGAAATTAAAAGTTGCCTACCTGGTCAGGAATGGACCAACATCGGAGAGAATGTTTTGTTGTGGGAGGCACTCTCACTGTTACAGTGCTTAAGCAGCTGAACAGCAAATGCAAGCTGCTCAATTACAGAGCTCTTAGTGCAGTGCAGAGTCTTAAGTTGGGTTTTGTAGCTGGTCTTTTACAGTCGGCAAAATTATGCTCGCTCCTCTAAAAAAAACCTCTGAATCTGTAAGAGGCAGTGCTATACTTTAAGAAGTATAAGAATTATGGGTGGCTGAGACAGTGTCTAGTTTTCAACATTTCTTGCAGGAAGATGGGACTTCCAACCTAATAAAATTTGTATTTCTTTTGGATCATCTTTTTTTTTTTTTTAAACCAAAGTAACCTTACTTAGATCCATGTAACCTGGATACATGATCCCTCCAAACCCTCTGGGTGAGATCCCAGAACATTTTATCTTTTACTATTGCAAGAAAAGACTTCCATTTTCATTGAAGATAATACTTGCACTGCAACAGTTTGGGAGTATTTGTTTGATGGAGCCTATGTTTACATGAGAGACCTTTGTTAATTTAGTTCACAGCAGCTATAAGAGTGAGCTTCTTCTGCTGAATGCATAATGCCTTCACTTGGAAAAAAAAAAAAAGCACCAGGATCCAGGAGCAACACTTGGTTTATAAAGGCAGGGCATTCCCTCTGAGCATCTCAGGTGCCAAAAGTGGCTGTCAGGCTCCACGCATTCTGGGATAGTTTTCAGGATAAAATTAACTTCAATGTTTCTGTGCACTCGCAATAAACTCCAGTGACAAATAGCTCCCTTTGACTTTTAAGCAGGATTGTTGTCCTTTACAGTTAGATTCATGGCTGAGAGCAAATAACTCAGTGTGCTGCCTTGGGGGTCTGTTGCTTCTGGAGCGTGTGGATTTAAACTGTGTTAAGAAATTAGAGGAATCAGTTAATATTCAAAATTATTGTGTCAGTCTGTTCACTGTAGACTGATGAAAGCACAGCCTTGACAGCCTTAGGTCTGAGTTTGAAAACTTGCAAATGTTCCTGGGGAGGAAATTGTTATTGCTGAAGGCTTTTTTAATGTATCTCTACTGCGTGTGGGTCGACTCCATCCTCCAAAGTTCCAGGATTCAACACTGAGCAGAAAAAGCCCAGCTTGCATACCACCTTGGGATTGCTGAAAGGAAGTGCTGTAGCTCTCTGGCAGTTGTATTTTATAAATATTGCACTGGGGTCAACTGTAGGCAAACATGCTGTAAAATATATGGCAAAGATTTAGAGATCTCCTGGCAATAATTTTGACATGTCCTGTTTTATTAGTCTTCATGTGATTGTTTCTCAAGAGGTTGCTTCATTCATGCAGTACTAGTTTTCCATGGATACAGACTTAATTACACAAGGGCACTGTAGGAAAGTTGTGTGCAACTTGCTCTTAGGAATTAGTTTTCCTCCAAAATCACTTTGTAATTCTGTTTTCTTGCTCTGAGGCGTTACATTCTCCATTTAGTTTGTGTACAAAGACTTACTGATGTGGATGGTTAAGAGAATGCATCAGTAGGTTTTATCTTTCTTTCAGTTCATGTTCATGGAGACCTAGGAGTTCAGCAAAAACATGGTTTGCCCTTTTGGATTTATTTGAAATAGGAATAAACTACTCAGCTTCAGAACAGGAGGAAACACAGTCAGTATTTCACCCCTTCAATGATATGAAAACTTATTCAGATGATTGTTTCTTGAGGGAAGGGATGGTTGTCATCTCAGACTTTGGAGGCTGTTCTCTGTGTGTGTTGAAGTGGCAGATGAGACCCTGCACCTGAAATGAAACTGAAGCATTGCATGAGGCAGTGTCTGCAATGGGAACTACTTAATCCACTAAGCAAAAACTGGGATTTAGGGGGCAAAATGTTAATTCAGAAGCCAGGTTTTCATTCCTCATCATCACTTGTGGGAGTTCAGGTCTCCATGTCCATCAGTCTCATTTTCAGGTTTAGAAACATGGAGTATCCTGATTGGAAAGGATGCATAAAGGTCGAGTCCAGCTTGCGGGACATGGTCTGTTTTTTTGGTCACAGACTCACAGAATATTCTGAGTTGTAAGGGGCCTACAAGGATCATTGATTTGTGCTCATGCAGGCTATGTTTGCACTGATAAATAAGTGAACCCAGACAATGGTCCATCCCCCCTGTTAACCAGGTCCTGGGGCAGGTCATCCCTCTGCTGGACGTGTTGCAGCCAAGGATGAGTTTTCCTTGGCTCCCTTCATCCTGCTCTGTCCTCTAGCACTACCTCAACACATCCTGAAGCCTCAGGCACCCCTTGATGCCCTTTATACCACAACCCAGGGCACGAAACACACATCCCAATATTTCCTGCCATAAAACTTCCCAGCTGCAATGCAGTCGTCGCCTTATTTCAGGCACTTAACGGCCAGCAAACGATTCCTGCCCCTGTTTTATTTAGCTGTAGTCAAGGAGACTGGAAAGACTGGGATGTGATTCATGAGCAGAGATAAAGCTGGCAGGGTCTGGTTTTTCCTTGTACCCAGGGAAACAGAAAGCAGCTTTAAGTGAATGGGCAATTTCTGCTTGAGATGGAGGTTCATTGGCACTTAAAAATGCAGCATCGCAGGGGCTGGGTGCTGCCCCTCAGTCCTGGGTTGCAGTAGGGCTTCCCCTGTGGCCCTTTGCAGAGCAGCCATTGTCACAGCTTGTCCCAAGTTGTGATCTGTCGTGACAGGCTCACGCAGTTTTGGGCTGTTGGCAGTGGTTCTACAAGCAGCCCATGACAAGCTGGGATTGGAAGAGCTCAAAATAGAAATAGGAGCTGATTGCTTTTAGCCTGTGCAAGCAGTGTCAGGGAAATCTCACCTCTGTTTCCTTGCCTAGTGTCAGTGTGCTCTCTTGCCAGCTGCCTAGGAATTCCTGGGAGTAAGGACTTTGTGTGATGGGACTGAACTTGGCAGAGGCTCCTCAAATCCTCAGTGTCTTTTCTCTGCTGTGTCAGACTCTGAAACGAGAATGCCTCAGTTTCTGTTTGTCTGTGTGGAGCATAAAATTTTAACTCTGGTAAAATAGAAGACACTCTGGTTGGGTCACAGTCTATTGTTTTGAGGGGATGAAAGCCTCTTCCACCCTTTCCTTCCTCCTGCAAGTTAGAAAAAGCATCAAACAAACTGCTTGAGGGGAGCCAGGCCCTTAGAAGGCAAAAGTCCTTGCTGGTGGCAGGGGTTTGGGCAGATCCCTGGGCTGAGCTGAGCTGAGCTGAGCTGGAGTAGAAAGCCTGACTTGGTATCTGTAGGCTGGCTGCCTTGCCAGCAGGCTGCTGGTGGCTGTCCATCGTTCCAAGGTTCCTGCTGTGCGTGCTCCTCGCGTGGTCCCAGTGTGATTTCTGCCTGAACAGCCTTCCTGAGTAATTGTTTACTTCTGAATTACAGGAACAGGCTCCAGCATCCAAAAAGTAATAGAGAGAAGCGGGGTTTCTGGGAATTAACCAAGCGTGTGCAGTCAAGTGCATTTTCCTTCCTAGTAACATTTTTAAATTATGCTATTACTTGGGAAGTTTAATGCCTGTGAGAGCTACCAGGCTTGGAATCTGGAGACTGGCTCGAAACATGAACAGCAGCAGTGTTCTCTTCACATTCACTGACCTTGCTGTAGAGCTAGGACTTACAGCTGGGTGCTCTTCACTTCTTACCCTTTTATCTGTGTTTATTGTGAGGTGCACAGTTTTGCATTAAGAACTGAGTTTATCTGAAGAAACAGTCAGTAGCTGTATAGAATATTGTTCTGTTTTCTCCTTTAAAACTCCTGTCATTTATTTTGTGAGAGTGGAAATTGTAACTTCACTGTGGGAATTTTTCTTCAGCAGAATCAAGTCATCTGGTTGCTTACATATTGGTAATTGCCTTTTTGGTATAGCAACGCTGTGATAATTTAATTTTTTAAAGCATGGACAAAGAGGTCTGATAGCTCCTTTTATTACCAAGAAAGCAGACCCCATTTCCAGTTTCAGGGTAGTAATTTCCTCAGGTATCTCACTGGTGCATAACTTGGGAACTTTCTGTGATTCGGATGGAATTGCTTTTATTGAGAAATGAATTCATCTTTCTTTAAACCTTTGCAGTTGAACTGAGTGCCTTAGGGCTCGTTTTGTAGTGAAAGAACAGAAATAAGCATTTTTAGGATGTGATTCACCTGAACTATTTTAGGTGCACACCGTTGGATGATCTCAGTGTGCTGTAGCAGTGCTGTTTCTCCCCTTTGATGGCAAAGGCAGTTTTAGCTGGTCCTGGCTTTCAGCATAGTCCTATCTTGTTCAAATAAGCATTCCTTCTGTGTCCACCCTGTGTCCTGGATAGATTTGTGTTACATCCAAGGTGATCTCTTCTCAAGCTAACTTCTCAGCTAATGCAGCCTTCAAGCATCCTGGGCATCTATTTTTGTGCTTTGAAGGTACAAAAAGCCTCATGCTATTTTTTCATTTGATACTTTCACTTTTTTGTTTTCACACTCATAATTCCTTCAGCAGTGGGATTAGAGACCAGCTCAGCCTGCCTTGTATGACTGAACCCTGTGAGTTCCTTCAAACCATTGAAATTCTAGTGTGGGATTGCCTTGGAAACAGCAACTAGAGAATTGATGTGTAGAAACTGCAGAAGAAAAGTAGAGAAAATGTCTTGTGTGGTTGAAAGAAATAGTCACATCAATCAAAAATACGGGAAGTAATTAAGCTTATCTGGTGCTTTTTTAGCTTTAGTGCCAGTTTTGCATAGTAACAGCTGAGGGGAGGTGGGATGAAGTGGTGTGTTCCTGGGGCTGTTGCACTTTTCCTGTTTCATTTACCTGCCAGCTTCTCCTCAAGGTAACTGTATTTTTGATAGAGCTGCCCAGCTGCTTGCCTGGAGGCTGGGCCATCAGGCTCCCATTCTTTTCTAAATAGACCTGAAGATGCTCCTGTGAGTCTGAAGCACTGTACTTGGTCCAAGGAGGTGGCCCAACAACTATATTGCAGTTTAGGGTTTGGGTTTTTTTTTAATCCGTGTCTCACTTTAAAATCAGTTTAAAATCAGCTATTTGTTTCTTTGTAGAAGTGAACAGCAGTGCAGCTAGAAATGATAGGTAGCCTTCAAAATCTGCCCTACAAAGACCAGTGAAAAGAATATATGGGTGGAGAATAACCAAAGTGTTTAGTTTGGCTTTAATAATCTGCATATCTTAATGATGATGCTGTAAAATGGAATGAATTATGACAAGAAAATATCTTCTATGTATGAATGCACAAGGAAAAAATGGCTTGCTTTTGATCCTGTTGTTTTCCTAGCTGGACTGACAGCTGGCTAGAATTATGGGAGGTGCTGTATTGCCCCTCCTCATTTCCTTCATCTGGAACATACTTGTTTATACAGGGCCATCTTTCTTCTTGAAGCACAGTGGATATTTCTGCTCCATAGAGGGATGGTTCACTCTTACATCCCAAAGGCTATAAATATGCTACAGTCTGCAGCATATTGGCTCAAGCCCTGATTTAGTTGCTGGTGAGCAAGTCAGTCATCCATAATGTCCACATGAGACGCTGGAAACTGGCCCATATTCTGAAATGGGGAAAGAAATGAAATTGTGGTATTAATATGTGTATTATGCATAATATGTGATAATTGTTATTAAATCCACTGGCTTAGATCTGGGCTCAGCTGCCTTTGGTGGAGCAAGGAAAGGCTGGGCCTTACCTCACACTCACCAGGTGCCTGTGACAGAGCTGTGTCACTCCTGTGACATGCCTGCTTCTTCCAGCAGCTCCCTGAGGGTGAAACTGTCAAGAAGCTGCTGTCAGTTTTGCAGGAGATTTGATCCTTACCTTTTGTTTGGACTGACCTTTGCTGTCACATATTAGGAACAGGATTGGTTTTAGTCCAGCAGCATGCAGTGAGGCCAGAAGTCATGCTCTCATTAGCCTGTAATCACACACAGGTTGCTTCTGCTACCCCTCTGCATTTTAGCACATAGGTAAGCTTCTGGAGCTCAGTGGGCTTGGTGGAGATGTCAGTCCTAAACCAGAAAGCCTGTTTTTGTTTTAATTTCCTGGCTCAAGCACAAACCTCAGTGACTTTTGGATGGCATGGAGCAGTATCCATTCTCTCTTCTATTCTCTATTTATAATTAACAGCTCCGTGCTATCGGCTTAATATAGTTCAGTTTTTATCTCCACACAATCCCAGAATGTCTTTGGGTGTTGTCAGCCACGAACACAGGAAATAATCCCTCATTAGGCTGAATTATCTAGACACAGCACATACTAGGGAGGCCAGTGCAAATAGTTTTGTATTGACAGGGGCTTCCTGTTTAGTACGAGAAAGTCAAGGCACCCGAGGTGAAACGGCAGCAGCAGATTCAAATTTCATCTCAACGGGTGCAGGGAGGCGACATAAAACTCCCAGTCCAATAAAAATAAAACACCAGCTTCTGGCCACTGGCAAGACTTTCTCTTCAGGAGGGATTCCAGTAAGTCACTCTGCACATGGCACATAATATTTTCAGCCTATTGTGGTTTTTGAGAGGGAGAAATAGCAGGTTGGGGTTGGAGGGGACTTTTAGAGGGCATCTAGTCCAGCACCTGCAATGAGAAGGGACATCATCAACTAGACCAGGTTGCTCAGAGCCTGTCCTGGGGTGACCGAGCCCTGTCCAACTTGGCTTTGATTATTTCCAAGGATGGGGCATCCACCATCGCTCTGGCAAACCTGTTCCAGTGTTTTATCACAAAAAGCAACTTCTTCATATCTAATTTAAAACAGCCCCCTTTAAAATCAGTTTAAAATCAGTAGCCCTTACGGTGGGCTTAAAGATATTTTTTCTGCTTTTACTTCACAACACAGGTTGGACATTGAGCACTGAGTAAAAGTGTGTTAAGAACATCTGCAAGGTGTAGGTAAAGAAAGATCAGGGTGTTCTGGTCTGTAGTGTTCAGTGTTGGCAGAGGGGACAGTGGCTCTCTGGGAGCAATCAGGCTCTGTGTGATGGGATCTCTACACCCCTGAGCTTTAGACTTTGACAGGCAGGTGAGAGACACCTTAACTTCTTGCTCTCCTATTCTGTCATTTCAGGATGATACAATAAGTGTGTCTTTGGTAATTCTGTCTGCGGGTTAGAAATTATTCTGTACAGTTGGGTGCTAGAAAAATATTCCACATCATCTGTTTCTTAAGGTTATATCCATTTTCTTCTACCACAAGCTGCTATCTCTCCAACTCCATGTAGTAACCTGAGAAAAGAAGACTCCTTACTTATGCTGAATATAAACCCTGTATGCATGAGTAAAACTATGGTGTTTGAGCATCTAATCCCATACATATCCATAGATACCACTGCTATCCAAGCAATCTGTTTTTATTTTCTTGACTACTGCATTATTTATAGGCTGCAGAAGTCTC
>VWZV01014406.1:832624-884781 GCA_013397155.1 Irena cyanogastra | reverse complement strand
AAAAAAAAAAAAAATCCCACATGGCTAGATAGCAGCTCACTTTGGCTAAACCACCAGGGTTTTGTTTAATATAAATTGCTTCTATTTTAAAGCCTGGGATTGTCCACATGTTGTTCTGTCGCTGCTTAGTTCAAATTTATCCATCCACCAGATCCTTGTGATCCCCCTTAAGGTACTTACAGAGCACAAGAAGATCCCCCCTGTAGCCTTCTCATCTTCAGATACGTACACTTAAGCTCCTCATCCTGTCATCTTAGCAAAGGCCCTCCCTGTGTTTGGCCAGACTCCCATCTCCCTTATGGATATTCTCCAGAATGTGTATGTTGCTCAAGTTAAGATAAGACGTGCCCAACTCCAGCTTATGCCCCAAAATGGCCATTTGTAATGGCACAGTGGTTTTTTTTTAACGTTTAGAAATTGTCCTTTGCTGGGTTGCAGGAGCCAGCAGATTGTTCTTCCCCTGGAGGGGGGGGGTGGGTGGGTGTGCTCTGGGCTTGGCTCTCGTGGCTGTCAGGGAGGAAGGAGAAAGCTTGCAGAAAGGGATGGTGGTGGTTCTGCTGTGCCGTGTTGGTGGCACTGACTGACTGACAGAGCCACAGGATGCAAGGTCAGCAAACTTCTCAGCAGAGGCCCAGCCATGGCATGGAACATGCCAGCTGAGAGCAGTGGAATAGCTGACTGTTCCCAAAACACATGAGGGTTTACACTGAGGGTGGTAGAGAGAAGCCACACTTTTTTGCAAAACTCAGGCAGTAAGTGTTTTCCATCCTTTTTTCAGCTCGAATGCAAAAATTACTGGTATTGACACATTTCCTTGCTGTATTCACAGCCTAATGTTTAATTTACTTTACTATTCACAAAAATTACTGGTATTGAAACATTTCTTTGCAATACTCTCAGCTTGATATTTGAGTCACTTCACTGTTCATGCCTGCCAGGAAGTGAAACTTCAGGCAAGCCTGGGTAAAGTGCATTGAGAAATAAATGGGCAAGCAGTGATGGAAAAGGTGTGATTTGTGTAATTGCAGGCCAGAAAGGAAAAGAAATGTTAGCCCAGACTCGTGCCACTTGTTCCTGACAGCATGGCATGAGGATCAGAGATTTATCTGGAGATAAAGGAGCAAGAGCAAAGGGCCTGGAGGCAGGAGAACACAAACCCACAACTGTGGGGCTGACCTGAATATGGAAAAGAGAGTTCTGTGTGTTATCAGTTGTGCCATTTTTAGTCCTTTCAGTGTCACAAGGCTACTCCTCAGAATAACGTCCAGTTTAAAAGCATAGTCTTTTTTTGAAAACCTGGATTTTTTTGTCCTTTGTTTCTTGAGCCTTTTTAAAAACACTTTTTGCCTTTGGGGGAAGAGAAGAATTGGTCCTGCACAATATCTCCTTTCCTTTGATGCCTCTCAGTCATGTTGATCCTGCACTTACCTGATGTTATAGCTAGATGTCAGCCTCAGATGTGAATCTGTCACTCACATTTATTTCTGCTCCTTGTCTCTGTACCATGGGACTGCTGAGATAGCATGAGAACTGGGACTTGCCTCCTCAAAAGCCTGACCTAGGGGTTTAATTATTAAAGTTAACAGAGCCAGTGGAAAGGATTTGCTTTTAACATGCTAGGAGGAGCATCTGTGCTCATGGTAAAGTTTGGCTTTCTGTTGACTTTTCGGGTGGACTCCTTGTTTTGCAGGTAAAGCCTGTGCCCATAAAGCTCTGCTCACACCCTGCTCCCAAAGCCTTCCCTCAGTAATGCAGCCTGAATGGCTTCCAGGAGCTTCGATGTCTCACGGGCCAACGTGGTGAGACACCAGGGCAAGGGCAGAGTCAGCCCTGGGACAGTGACAGCAGCCAGGGCTGGAAAAGGGTGATTCAGCTGTTCCAGTGACAGCAGCCTTGTCAAACAGCAGGGCAGTTCTGGCTGATGGGAGGATGCATCAGCTCACAGAGGGCTGTGAGTCACGGGCTGACTGATGCTGGCACAGCACAGGGTCACGGCTCCAGGCCTGATTTGGGCTGGGGTGGCTGAGGTGAATGGGGAGAGGCTGGGCCACTGCAGCTCAGCTGGGCTGTTTTGGTTTAGGGCAGCACAGATGTTTCCTTTGCCTGTGCATGACTCTCTCTGAACTGCAGCAGCTCAAGCCTGGCTCATGGGAAGCTGGAATCACGTGTGCTTTGGGAATGGGGCACACAGCTGCTCCTGGGGACTTTCTCAGTCCTGTCTCTGAGTCAGCGTCGTGGGATGGGATGGACAATGCAGATTGTTACTGAAGTTTCAATCACAGTTTTCAAGACTTCAATGGGAAAATTGTGAATTATATAATATGGGGATTGTATATCCATGATTAAAAGCAAGCAGGCAAGCATAAAAGCCCTTGTCTTTCTGTGCTAGGCTTCAGAAGTGTCTGTTTAATGTTTATGTTGCCAGGAGCTTCCTGCTACAGAAATTTAAATGCAGGTGGTTACCTGAGGGCTTACTAAGGTCTGGTCCCTATCTCTAACACAGTTTAATTTATCTGAATAATCTTTTAGCCCAAACTTCTCTTTCCAGGAAGGAGAGAAATTGAGTGAATTCTCTCCTGCAGCTGACTGTGTTTCTTGCCTCACTTCAGTAGGTTTAAAGCAAAATCAGCTCCTCAGTGCATAGAATTACAGGGTAGATGTGGTGATGTGCTCTAATATCGATGTCCTGAAAAGAAAGTGTCCTGAATTATAGGTTCTTGAGCTTAAGGGAACTCACCACTAAACTGGGCTGAAGCTCTGTACCTGCCTTTTCCTCTCCACTGAATTACTGGGGTGCCAGTGCCATCTTCTACATGGTGAGCAACAATAAAAATTGGGATGACATCGCATGTGCCTTTTGTTGCACTATTCCTTCTCTTGTTCCCCTTAATTTCAGCCGGCACAGAGATGATTTCTGTTCCTGCTTTTGTTCCTGCCAGACTCAGGACAAGGAAAAGCAGCAGGTGTAAACACAGAGCTGTCGGCAGCACAAACTCATTGGTGGTATTTTGAATGCTTTAGGTGACTTGCTGTAGAAACAGGAATATTTTATTATGATTATTTTTGATTTGGCAGGGACATTTGTCTGTTCAAGGTTTTTTTCCTGGTTTTTTAAAAAAAAGAGAGTTGCACTCCTGACTGCAAGAAAAAAATCTGGGCTCAGTGGCTTAGTTGCTAAAATCCTAAAATAATTTCTGTTGGAAGGGTTGTGTGGAGGCCATCTGGGAGTGGGAGTGTGTGTGGGAGTGTACTGCAGGGAGCCAGGGCTGTGCCCTGGAAGGGTGCAGTCTTCCCCCCTGCTTTGCACAGGTGGCAGGGGCACAGGCACTGCAGTCTGCTCGTGGCTTTGCTGCCTCCTTCCCTCCCACCATGACTTCTGGCTGGTTGGTGCTGCTCTAGGGTGGACCCTGTAATTCAGGAATTGCAGCTGAAGTCAGCCCTTTCATAGCAGGTACAGAGGAGGTAAGACTTCTGTCACACCATCACTCAGTCCTTGCTGAATCTCCCGAAGGTTATCTCAGGGAAGAGCAATAACTTTACAGATACTGAGTCACCCTTGGAAAGTTGCTTCCAAAAACTGAGCTTAAAAAAGCTTAAAAACCTTGATTTAGGTTTTCTGTACATCCTTGTTCAAATCTAGAACTTACTACCCAAGGATGTTGTCTGCCATTACCTGTATTTTAAAATACTTCATCCCAGGGGAAATACATTACCCTTAGCTCTTGAGAGTGTCCAGCCAAATTTTAACTGTGAGGTGAGCTGACGTGCCAGCCTTTCCTGTTTTTCTTTAGGAAATCTGTAGGCCATACTTGGCCCATCAACAGTAGCTTTATGGCCAGTAGTCACATTTTGCAGTGTGTCCTTATGCACCTCTTGCATGTTGTAGAAGCTACATGTGCTGCCACCCGTTTTGGATCTTCATTTATAGCAAAGACAACTACACACAGTATAAATAGAAATAAGCACTGGGTTTTCTGGGAAAGAACTCTATTAAAGGATGCAGCCCAGAGTAATGTAAAAACAAAATGGTTATTTTTCTCCCACTCAGTAGCTTCTTTCTTACTGGAAGTAATGAATGCAGACAATTATTTGACAGAATGCTGAGGATTTTTAGTAATATGTAATAATGTGGCAGGAATTAAAATTGATAAGTGACTGTACTTAGTTTTAAGTGGAAATGCTTCAAATGTCTACTTTTGTAAGAGACTTTTGTAACGTTAGCATTGCTCCTCATTAACATTCGCTGCGATGTCACAGGGCCAAACTAGGGCAGTAAAGAAGCTGTCCTGTTCTGCACAGTTCCCAAATAGTTGTGGGGTGCTTGACTCCATCTCTGATAGCCAAAGTGAAGTCAGGTGAGGGTGAGGGCAGTCCTTGGATGGTACAAGTGGCTGGAAAATGCAGGGACGTGGTGGGTGGGGATTGGCAATGCCACTCTGCTTGTGAGTCATTAGTGAGCTAAAAAACCTGGGCAGAGTGTGAGGGGCGTATTGACAGGGCAAATTGCTGTCACAGCAGCAATTGCCTCTAATCTTATTTTCACGTATTTATAGTGTGTAAGATAACATTTTCTCTCAAGTGAGCCCTCTGGCAGGCCCCTGGGCACAAAGGGACCGTTTTCTATCAGCATCCTGCTAAGCAAAACTCTGATTACTCAGAGGGGATCGTTATTGCTGCCTTGCCAGGTTTTGCCCAGTGTGTCTTCAGGTTGAATTTGAGAGCTCTAATGGCCTTGATTACAGACTAATAACGAGCTTTGATGCTGTGCTTAAACCCGGAGTGGGAAGAATAGCAAACAGAGAGGGAGCTGAAATATGGGACCATTGGGACAGTTTCCAGCTTCGACTTGTGATCTTTCTTTGTGCTCCCAGGCTTTACCCTGCCCGTGACTCAATTACTTATTTTATACGAGTATGAAAGATTGCTCTAATGTGGCTGGTTCTTTGTTTCTGAGGGCTGTTTTCAGCCAATGTCCTCAGCAATTGGATTTGCTTCCACATTGTTACATCCAGAGCTGCCCTTTATTTGCTGTAATTATCTGCTCCCAGCACAGCTCTGCCACACAAAGGTTTGTGCCTGTGCACACACATGTTGGAAAACGCTGCCCTTTGTGCTCTGGCTCTAGGTGGTAAAGCATAATATGGAAAGGAGGAGGAACAATTTGTGGAATTTTTGGATCAAGGGAACAGAACTAAGTTTTTGAATTCAAGTCACAAACAGCTTTAGAGTTCCCTCGCCCTCCTGTTTATGGGACAGGGAATCAAAATACTGAGAGTAAAAGGAAAGATAAACACTACCTTCCTTTATTTCTTCCTTCCGTAACAATGTTATCTCATAACCCTCCCCACTTTTCATCTCATTTGTTTGGGGCTTGGTAGTGCCATAAACATTAACTCAAAACAGATAGTATCATCAAAAGAGAAAGCTGTTATTTTAGACTGCTTTACAGATATTTTTATATAGAACCTATCTATTATACGTTATTTATTTCTACTCTTCATTAGCTTGCTTACACATCCCAAAAGGTTTTTTCCAATGGTTTTGTCTTTTCCATTTGTCAAACTTTGGCTCTCTAGCCCTGCTTCCAGCTGCTCCCCTGTTGTGATTTATACAGCTTTGGGAATAATTACAGCTGTTTCCTTTAGCTGCTGCTGCATCCATGTGTGGAAGTCCCCAGGATATGTCAAAGCGGCCAAGTTTGTAGACTAGACTGGAGAACTGATGTTACCTGTACCCTTCAGGAAATATGAAATCAGCTATTGTGCATTGGGGTTTTTGGTTTTGTCTTGCTAAGGAGCTGAAAACACAGATTCACAGAATATTCTGAGTTGAAAGGGTCTCACAAGGATCATTGAGTCCAGTTCTTAAGTGAATGGCCCATACAGGGATTGAACCCACAACCTTGGTGTTACCAACACCATGCTCTGACCAACTTAGCAAAACACAACCAATATAAAATTTTTGTTTGTTTCCTAATTTCAGTCAAGGCGGGGGAAAGACAACACACTTAATAGTCCTTGTTCTTTACTAGGAGTATAGTTGCTGCCTTTGCCTTCGTTTTGGATTTGCCCACATATCAGCTGTGGCATCCCCACATCCCCTTCAGCGCAGAGGAACCTTGCTTTGGGTCACACAAATGTAAATTAGCATTATTTACATAGATGGAGAATGCTCCCATGCTTAAATGAAATCTTTATCTGGCAACATCTCAATATCTGAGGTGCTTCTGTTAACAGAGCTGTCACATTGCCCTGGACAGTGTGCAAACATTTTTATCTGGTTTTACGGTTCATAAAGAGAAAACGAAGAAATACATTTCCAAAGCAGCAACTAATTTTACTTGTTTCTATTTTGGGCAGCCTGATTTGAGGTGTTTGCCAAGCTGTCAGGCCTGCTCGCCTACATTTGCAGGGGAGCTCGGCAGTGGCACTGGGCTCATCCCATATCCTTGACTTCCAGGATCACAACTCTCCTGCAGTACAAGCACTTTTCCTTTTCACCTGAACTGGTCAGATCTGTCGTGCTCTGTGCCTGTGATGAAGTTTGAATTGAGTAAGCATGGCTTGTGTCCTGACTGCACTTCAGACACTTCCTGGCCAGTCTCAAGGGCTGCCCTTGGGAGGGAGCAGCTCGCTCACCTTGCAGCGAGGCACTGGAGGTGGCGTGGAGCACGTCAGTGGCGTCACGGCCGCCGCGATTAAATGGTTGTGGAGATAGGAAAAGCCATCTGCTGTTTGTCCCCCCTGCCTGCTCGCTGTCCTGGCTGACGGGGTGCCAGGCTGTCACGGGGACTGGGTCGGAGGCTCGGTGACCATTGGCAGGTGCCACTGCACGGCAGGCTGTCGGCGGAGGGACGGATGCTGTGCAGAAGGGCGCGATGGGCGCTGGAGCGCGCCTGGCACAGCTGCTGCCTCCTCAGCTCTGAGGGCTGGGCCTTCCCAGCTGCGCTGGGAATGTGTCCTCGCTCCCTTCAGACCGTGGCAGGCAGAGCTGGCCCTGAACCTGCTCCTTCCCTGGAGGGAAAGTGGTGTGGGACTCGTCCCAGCATCGCTGTGCAGAGATGACCTTGCAGTTGTTGCTGTGCCTCTGGTGGGATGTTGAACTTCAGTGGTCCCTGTGGATATTTTGTGATCCCGTCTGTGCCAAAAGGGTTGGGACAGGATACAGGGGTGTTCGTGTGGAGCACTGGGATGGGATGTGTGGGCTGTGTGTAGATCTGCTGATTTCCCAGCTGCAAACAGTCACCATAAATCTTCTGTGCAGGAGTGTGAAATTCTTTGATATACCATCCAGTATACACTGGGAAACAATATCAAACTTGTCGAACAAACGAAGTGTTAAAAGAACATTAGAGTTGCTGAAATACGAAGGTTAAAAACCCAAAGTTTAGGAAATGCAAATACAAAATATCCCAGATACTTGCTTTTTACATTTTGTGACATAAAGTCTATTTGTCATGATGATTCAGTTTTAAGGGCATGATCATAAATGGTTTTTTCCAATGCTGGCCTTAAAGAGCAGTGAGCTAGCAACCAGTTATTTAATAGGATGTTTAATTAAGAAAGAACAGTATGTGGTATGTGAGACTCTCAGCTTTATTTACTGTACTTAACTAAATTCCTCCCTAATGGCAAAATTTGTATTTTTCTTCCCTCTGACACCCTCATGGATTTTTCCTGGTGTGTGCTTCTCAGTGTATAGTGCTGATCAGTTTACTATCTAAATACTGTACTGGCAGTAACGTGCCTTCACCTGACCTCTGGATGAGTTTTGGTGGGTTATGGGGATGCTCTAATCTCTGTTACCTAAATATGGGCCTGAAACACTGGGAAAGTTAAAATTACTATTTTACTAGCTTCATGAATGAAATGTGAACCTGATTTTGGGGCATACACTGTGTAGTGTTTTACAGTTTCAGAGCTTCCATGTTCTAATGCTCTCTCTCTTTATATCTGGGTGTTCATCCCAGTCCCATTCCCATCACTGGCTCTGCTCTTCACACTTCCTCTTTAGAACCAGTTTCCATCTCCACATCCTTCAATAATCCATGCTCTCAGCCACACATACAGGTTTTCTCTTTGAGCCTTGTTATCCTCCCTGCTGCTTAGAATGCTCCTTTTGTTTCTTCTGGTCCCCCTGGACTGGGGGGTGCTCAGTTCAGCTGTGGGCCTGGTCTCTCACTCGTGGGAGCAGTGCAGTGCTCAGGAGCACAGACTCAGCAGACTTCAGCTGCTGAATTTAATCATTCTTGCAGAGCATGTGTAAAATGAAGTGATTTTAAAATCAGCTGTGTTGTGTGTGTTTTCAGAAAAAAACATTAAACTTTATTCTGGCACAAACATAACTAACTTGGCCAATCATGAGTTCCTTGTTAAAAGCTCTAGAGTGCCTGACCTGTTGAAGCAAAGGTCACCAGTGCGTTTTGGACCTGGCTGAGTCATGACATCTGGCTCTGCCTTGGTTCTGACATTTTGGCTAAAGCATTCCAAAATTTCCAGCCCAGGGTGGGCACTGGCACTGCGTGCTTCATACGAGTGTTAAAATTGGACAACATGATCAGCAGCTGAGAATGAGCTGTTGGAGTGAGGAGTCTCTCAGTGGGTTTTAAAAAGTTGATAATGGTGTTTAGAAGAATGATATATACTATTTAATTATTTCCTAATGAAGTTTGAACTTCCTGTGATCAACATGGGTGATGTAGGCACAGTCCTGCCTGTCCCAGTATGTTTGGGCAGCAAGTGCTCGTGGTGGGCTTACAGTGATGAATTCTCATTGATCTTTGCTAATGCCAAGTTAAAGCTTTGGTATTTGCTCGTGCTCTGATTTTTTTATGGCATGCTAATGATTCCTTTGAATTGGAAATGTTTGTTCAGCACAGGGTTAGAGAGATTGGAATTGGTGGTGCTGTGCTGCAAATAGTGTTGAACTTCTGCTGTTTATGTCAATGTGCTGTTCTGGATTTCTCAGGTCAAATTAGACATCATCACATTTTTATTCTGCTCACACTACATGTGTTTGTTCACACATGCATATGCATACACAGCTGTAATTTTTTTATTGTTGTACTAACAGTGGTAATGTCCAGGAGAAATTTTTTTCCCAGCATCACGGTGGAAACATGGTGATAATTTTGGAAATGGCCGCAGCTGTCTGAAAATGTAAAAGAAAAGACAAATAGAAACACAAATATTTTGCATCTGTGCAGAGAGACTAAAAGGTAATTAGCCAAGGGTAAATAAATGGCTTTGTTTTGAAAGACGCAAAATGGTGACCCAAAATGGTTTGAAAGGTTTTCTGGATGATGGCATTTCTGTATTAAAAGTTTCAGTCCAGAAATCTCAGACAAAAGTGATAACTATTGGCAGGGAAAAGCAGTGGAAAGTTATGCCTGCAATAGGAAATCATCTCACTTTTAAAAGTAAACATTGCTATTTCAGGTTTTAATTTTGATAATTAGCAGCAGCAGCTCATCCTCAAATTGCACTTCCAACAGTAGGTGGTCCAGAATTGCATGAGGTAACTTAATATGCCCTTTTTTCCTGAGTCTGTAATTGGAAAAAGACAGGAAAAGCTAACTGCTATTAATTGCACGAGTTATTTACAGCACAGAAAAATTGGTTTCTCATTTGTATACATGCAGAACAGTGTTGGCACTGCTGCAAAGTGCTGCACTTCAGAGGTTTTGCTCTGAGTATCAAACACTTAATCCTGTTACTGAAGGTCTGCCTTGGCCTGTAGCTCACAAGCCCCTAGCCAGCACAGCTCACCTGGCTCCCAGTTTGGTGGTAACATGTTCTCCAGGGCTTCTTTTGTTCTGTGTCATTGTAAATTCCTCTCACCTCCCCAGTGGATATGGCAGCTCCCTGTGTGGGATCTCTCGTGGCTCACTGCGTTGCTGCCAGCCTTTGTGGTGCCCACAGACCTGTGGAAGATGCACATCTCTCCTGGCTTGTGTTACACCAGCTCTGCCTGCACTCTGCAGATGAAATTGGGATGCCTGAAGTGTCTGCTGAGAATGCAGCAGGTAGCCAAAGAACTCACTGAGATGTCCTGGTGCTGCAGGTTACACAGATGTTGCACCTTAGGGTGAAAACATGCACTTTGGTTTGCATTTGGTGTCGAAATCGCTGTTAATGCAGGCTAAGTTAATGTAAATTGCAAATCCTAGATGTAAGCATCTGTTCACATAATTCAAAGTGATAACACATACTTGTGTTTGTGAGAGATGTGAGAGAAGAACTGAAAGGAAGATCACACTTAAACATGTGCTAACATTTTCCTCCTAAAATCTGATCTGCTGGTATCTTCTGCTGCCCCTCCTGCCTAAGCATTTTCTTGTGATGGACCAGGTTATTGTTCATAGCTGGTTTCCACTTTGAGTTCTTCCAGTAGATACTAATGGAATTTGTAACTTTTTCTCTTTTATTGTATTTGGGAATAGTTGGGCTAATTCAGATTGAAAGGCCCTTCAGGAAGTCTTCAGTCTAACCCAGTCAGAGCAGGGTTGAATATGAGATCAGACCACAGTGCTCGAGGCTTTATCCAGTTGAGCCTTTTGGGAGTGACAAAATCGAATCGATGGATGCCCACCGATGTGATCCTGAACAAACTCCAGCAGTGAGATAAGGAGATACAGAGCTGGTTACAGCTAAACTTTGCCTTGATTCTTCAGCAAGCCAGAGGTGCAAAGCTTTGAGCTATAATTGAAGGTGGAACAGATGTTACACGTGTATTGGAACTTCACTGTGGATCCCCATCTAAAAAGATTTATAATTTCCCAGTTAATTTCCAGATGATCTTTTTTAACATGCTGAGGGTAGCAGATGTGTTTGTTGTATCCCACTCTTTAAAGTCATTTTAGGAAGTTAAACAGATGGATGCCTTTTGAAATTCAGCAGCTGTAGCGGCGTTGTTTCACGTGCCAACTGGGATGGAAGGAAGCAGAGCAGCTGAGGAGTGCTTTGCCTGTGACGAGCTGACCCACTTGCCAACAGCCAGTAATGTACTAATGTTGTGACAGGAATGATTGACTACACCTGCTTTTACAGTGGAATCAGTTGAGTTCCTAGACAGCTGGGCAAGCTTGAATACAGGTTGTTTTACTGCTGGAATAAACAAAGCTCATGTTAATTCTCATACAGGAGGTGATTATGTCTCAAAACACAGAAAATCATTCCATCATCTGTGTGCCATTTATTTGAAAAAAGGTTGTGTGTTACAGTGTCCTTGCTACTAAAATTTCAAGAGGAAATGCAAAATTCAGAAAACTTCTCTCTCAGCGCACTGTCTTCAGTGTGTTGTTTGTTGTCCAGGGATAAACATCAGCCAGATCTTCAATATGGCCATGGGGTGTTTTGACACTGATACCTTCCCAAAATATTCCAGACAGTGAGAGCAGTGTTATTAAAAATCATATTGATGGGGTGTGTAAAATAAATGCAAGGCTGTCAGGTCTTCATACATTAGCTGTAAACCACTGAGTTCAGTACAGCATCATGGTTAAAACTCAGGGTGGCAGGAAACCTGTCACCTTAAAAAAATAAAAGTGATTAAAAGTTGAATACCAAAGCTGTTTAAGGCAACAAACGTTATCACTAATCATTACAGTGGGAACCTCCTTTGATTTGGTAGGAAACAAAATATTGGGACAGCATTCATGAGTAGGTTTTTGTGTCAGTTTTGGGTAGTGGATATTAAAGATGCTTGAAAAAAATCAGTGTTAGAACAGCACAGGAGGGTTAGTTGTCAGTTTGTTAATGGGAGAACAAAGGAAATACAAGGAAATTCGAGAAGGGAAGCTTGATCCTGCCATGCATGAGGCTGCACAGTGGCCCTGCAGCACTTTAAATCTGATTATTTTGTGCTAGGGTAATAGAGAGATTAAGGAATAACTGTTTCCTGCACATTTCCTTGCAAAGTGATCATTTAAGCTTTCTGATTTAAAACTGAGTGTGATGTTTGGCAGGTGCAAGTAAACCTCTCCCTCAAATGGATGTGTGGTTTTTAAAAATAAAATGAATTACTACTTTTTGCTGTCCCCCCGCTTAGTTTATGGGTTAGGTAATCCACATTTAATTCCCTTGCTAGATGATCACAGTGGGGATGGAGGTGGGTTTTGGGGATGTTGACTCTCAAGAATGGCCATGGCTGTTGGGTTGATGGTTGACTTACGTCTGTGTAAATCTGAAGAAATTTCCCTGAACTTTTTGATTTAAGAATTTCAGTAGAACCGTTACCACAAAATTTAGCTGACTAGGATGTGCTTTTATTTTCCATAAACATCAACTCAGGACAAATCTTTCTTTAAAGGAGCTGTGGAGGTAGGCAACGTTCATTTCAGGGCGTTATGTTAAGCACTTCCTGTGTTTCCTTTCATACCACCGTGAACAATCTAGGTTTGTGTATTATTTTTTTTTCTGGTAACACATTCAGAAATAGCTGGTGTTTGTAATTTTGCAATTAGTGCCATTCCGTGGTGCTTTGCAGGTGACTTCCAGCGGAGAACTGCTGCTGAATGGTTGCCCTGTGGAAATGCTCCCTTTTTTTTGATTCTAGGGAAGAGTAGCTGCCTGCAGGCTTGGGTTGTGAAGTGTACTTGGCAAAAACGGGAAGTGTAGGATGATATTCATCATTCCCTGATATCAGCTGGCAGTTGGTGAGCACCACAAGCATTTATTCCATGGCTCTGGAGCTGCAGGGTGCAGCACCAGCTGAACTGGATGCTTGGGCTCAGTAGGCAAGAGGATTTTTTTAATACAAATTGATAGGAAATGCATACTGAGGGGAATGGAGATAATGTGAGTATATGATAGGATTGGATCGTTCTGTAAAGAAGATTTTGATAAATACTTTGCATTTGGAAGGCAAATTCTGATGTTGGCTGTAGAGAAACTACATTGATTTAGGGCAAGTGAAAATCTGGTCCTTGCCACTTAATTTGAGTAGTGATACTTTGCTCTTTACAAAATAGCTGAAGTTGCTTAATGATAATCTGGCCAATTTGTGTTTGTTCAGAACTGCTGATGTGGGAGAGACTGATGGCAGCTGAGGCTGGGTTGGAATGCTTAAGCAGATCCAGTTGTAAAAAGGCTTTGAAATACAGCCTTTTCTTCCAATCTGCTTCTTATATGGTTTCTGCCTTTAGGCTCTGACAACTCTTCCAGATGATGGAGCAGGTGCATTTGAAACGTGCCAGCAAGGTTACAGAAGGTGACTACCTGATGATGTGAGGTTGTTAGCTTGTAAGTGGTGGCTATTTTTAACATGCCACTTCTTGAGAGGGTGGAGGGAACAGCAGCAGAGGGAAGAGAGCATTTTTTTTAGGTCCTCTCCTTCATATTTCATCTTAACTTGATGGTTCTTTAAGTCAAGAGTAGCTTGTGGTATTTATATCATCATCATCATCATCACCACCTTTCTTCTGTGATATGCTCATTAGTCACAGATGTTTTCTTTGCTTTTCCAAACACACCAAGCTATAGGCAATGTCAAGTCAGGCATAAAATAATATAGGAGCTAGTGCCATTAACCTTGTGGAAACAAAGGACACATGAATAGATTAAGAATACCCAGATGCACATCTCTGTCGGGAAGATGTGATCTGCAGGTCTCTCTCCAAAATGGTATTGCAGTATTTATTCCAGGTGCTGTTAGTGGCATGGAGAGATGATGTCCATTGTTGTGGTCACAGACACAGAGATGTGCAAGTCAAGGTGAGCTATGGGTTGGCCTGACAGAGCTCCTCTGTTAGGATCATAAAGATTATTCATGTGTATATGCTTTACACAGTGGTCACTGCTGTGACCACAGCACAGACAAAGAATAAGCATCTAAATTTACACCACCACAGAAGACATTAACTCAAATAAGCTCTTGCATTCCTCGTCCCTTTCAGTCCTGTCTCTGATGAGTTTAAGACTGAGGAATGTACTTTAGATGCAAAGTCAGAGAGATGGACCTTTCCAAAGCCCATCACAGAACCCCTATCAGTGAGTGTCTCAAGACAGCTGAGCCCAGTTTTTATTAGATTGTGAGAAACTGATATGGCTACAAATCCAAAAGCAATGGGAGCATAGTGAATTCAAAGCTGTGAGTGCGCATTTGCTGTGACAATAGAAACTTATGAAGCTGTTGAGTGAAGCACTACTGCAGGCTTACGTTACAAAACCATGAAGTGCTCTGGTACAGAAATGGGATTAAATGTGAGCATTGTTCAGAAGATGCTAATTTTAAGTGGTGCCATTTTCTGTCACCATGCAAGAGCATCTGCTTGTATCACTAGTGTGGCCAGTGAAATTTCCTGTGTATTTTCTGAAAGTGAGTGGGACAGATGTTCTTGTCCAGGTGGAACTTGGCTTGTATATTTTTTTTAAATTTTACAGCATTATAAAATGAAGTGGAATTAAACCCAGTGTGAATTAGAAGCATGTCAGGGGATTACAAATGGAATTTTAGATCAGAATTAGTGTAATGCAGACAAGATTTCTGTCAAAAGAACTGGGAACAGAACCAAGGTTTCCTCCTCTTCTCACTGCTCTATATAAAGAACTCACATGTACAGATTATAATTGCTGTGGTGAGAGGATGCCAAATTATATAATGCTTCTATCCACATTCCTCTTTCTAATCTCCACTGTTCCCCTTGGGGGGACACAACAAAAAATTATGGGGTTTACACCTTTAGTCGTCTACACCCTTACAACTTGTTTCATAGAATGGTAACGTGAATGTACAGATGGGATCAGGCTTTTCCATATTTGATACTGATCAGGGACAAAAGGTGGACATGAATGTGCAAAATGCCTGCAGTACCAAAAATAGATCATATTTATTCCTGTCATAGCTTCACTTAAGTTGGTGGAGCTGTGCCAAGGCTGAGCATGCCCACAGTCTATAGGACAGCTGCCTGGCAGCAGTAAAGCTTGATGAGAATGGGTTTGAGAGAACAATTAAACCCTCTGATTCTGACACTGTGTGGTGACATTTTAGGGATATTCACCTCAGCTTGAAATTATTTTTCTGGGTATTGCACATCCGTCCTTGATGCCTAAAAGCCGAGGGTAGTGTTGATCAAGGTATTTTCAAGCCCTTAGTTCAGTTCCATCAGCAGTTCTGAATCACCAGACCAGCTAATGAGGTGTTCTGATTGATAGCATAATTCTACATGGTTTTTCCATTTAGGCTAATGTAACATTTGGCTTCATTGAGGATGAATATTAACCACAAGTTGAAAGGAAGGTCTGATTCTCTGATCTTTTGCAATATTTCCTCAAGCTTTTAATTTTACTTGCAATACCCACATGCAATCCATACAGACATTTCCTTTCCACTTGGGTGTAGAGACCCTGTTTTGTTGTTAATTGATAATGTGTGAGCTGTGGAGGCAGCTTCAATGGTTTTACTGTTCCAGAAATGTTCATCTCATTCATAAAGATCATCTGTTCAAGAGCAGTCAACCCTGGGCTTTTGTTCTTTTTACTGGCTTTGTTTTGGGCAATGTGCTGACTTGCCTACAAGCTCTTGAACTACAGGGCATTCAAACAGTTTCCTCTGGCGTGTTAAGTTCTTGAGTTCACATGAGCCTGCTCACTAAAATTTTGAGAGTATTAAGCCAGTTCTCAACACCAGAGTCTTGGCACTTGAGCTGACACTCCATGGTGCTGAGCAGTCACAGCTTGAGTCCAAAGCAGTGGTGCATTCTGAGCTTCAAAATCAGCTGTATAAGCCAAATCAGTAGGGTTTATTGTGGTTTCATTGTGGAGTTTTTTTTTTTGGCTTGCTTTTTTCCTAACAGGGAAGTAAAGTGCTTGTTTTTAGCCTTTTTCCCTCTATATTCCCCCATTTGGGGGTGGGCGGATGCTCCCTGGACTACAGGCAGATAAGGAGGGGATGTTGTGGTTATTCAGGCAAAGATACTCATCAGACTTAAAGCTGCAAGGGAATTTCTCCTAGTCAGAGGCTTACCCAACATTTCTGGGAAGGAATGAAGCTCTTGCTTTTTGTTTAGATAATTTGCCTCCTTTTTAAGGTTACTTACTCCTACCTTAGACACAGAAATTCGGGTGTTTCAAAACAGGGAAGGGAAAACTGATTGTGCTTTTCAAAGAAGGTAAGAGACAGGTTCCCAGATCCCTTTTACTGTCCAAGAGAAGTAGTTTCTTCTAAAAATCTTGGCCTTAAAAATAGGTAAAAATTAATTTATTAAGCAATAGCAAAAAACAAACCAAAACCCCAGACAAGCAAAAAACTAATCACTTCCAAAGACAAACCAAAATTGATGTTGCCAGACTTTGCAGATAAAGCCTGTAATGTGATGTAATTTATGATCTCATGGTGTGACTGCACTGCCACTGGATACAGCAGCTTGCATTTCAGTTCCATTATGCTGTGATGCTTAGATATATAAAGCAAAATATGTGTGATATAAAAACTCCCCCAGGTTTTAGATGACAAAGGATTAGTAGATGCAAACTGAATTAATGAGAGAAGCAGCAATTCTAGGTCACTCTTCAAATGTGTTATCAGGAATTCACATTAAGCTTTGATGAAGAATGTGTCCATTTCACTGATTTGGCAAAATAACTGTCACGGTCATAGACTGAGTGTATTCAGAAGAAATAATTTTCAGTAGGCTGGACTGCATGATGAGAAATCAGTAAACCTCCTTTGAGTGTCCAAAGGAACTGTGGAGTATTCAACCCACCATCATCAAAGGATCAGATTCCATAATTGTTAAGGGAGCAATGAAAGGAATCCTTTTCTGTTGGTTAAATTAACTTTGTGGCTGGTTTGGTATCCTGTACCCTAGCCAGTTTTCCAAGATAAAAACAGAACAACAAAAACTGGCAAGTTGGGTGCAGCAGGGATTGCTGGCCTGAACCTCATAAAACATGTAAGTGAAGAACAGAATGTAAAGATGTCAATTAGTAGCCTTTAAACCTTACTATATTTTATTACAGATCTAAAATTAGCCTGGTTTTCAGGCCTGGATCTTTTTCAAGATGTTCATACTGGAGCCCAACCTTCTCTAAGCCAGCAGGGCTGAGTTCTCAGCATGGAGCCATGGAAATGGTGTTGGAGCATTTGACACATTTCTGCTCCAAGGACTACCAGTCCTCTCAGATGGTAAATTTACATTCTTTATCGAATTGTAGGGTTTTGAAATGTTCTATATAGCTGTGTTTAAGCTGACATTATGGACAGTTATGGCAGAACATTAGAAGATTTGTCTTGGTGGGATCTCAGTGAGACGGATGAAGAGGGATGTGTGCTTTCCCATCTGAAATTGGTGGATAAGAGATTGAGGTGGAAGCAGTTACTTTAAAACAACACAAAAAAACCTACCATAAAATTTACCCTTTTGTAGTTACTACAAAACAGCCTGCAGAAGTGGTACATGTGAAAGCAGATGTGCTGAAAAATCCCAGCAACAGCCAAAACTCAAAATGTGAGTTTTTTGTGTACTGTGGGAACTTGAATTACATTTTACATTGCAGTGTTGAAGAAGAATAGTACTTGATAATAAGTAGAGCACAATTTCTGACTTTAGTTTTTAGTTCTGCCACTTAGTCACTGTGTAACCTTGGGCAAGTCATTGAAGATGACATCTGCAGAAGGATCTAGTAATGCTGGAGAGCCTACAACACAATCCAAGAATTTCCTCTTTTTTCTGTCTGAAAGAGTCTCAGATCTAAAAACCTGAGGTTTGCACATTTAAAACTTCCTCAGAAAAGAGCGGGTGTTAAACTGGCAGGTCCCAGCTCCCATTGCCACGAGCGATTGAGCATGATTGAGCCTTCCTTCCCCAAGCACTGCTCGCAGCCTGGATGGGGCAGGGGCACTGGGACTGGGCTTCCTCTGTCCTGCTGAGTCGCTTCACCCAGTGTGTATTCCAAACATCTCAAGTGTAGGTTCATTGCTTCTGTGTTCACTGTGCTACACTGCTTCTGTAGGTTCATTCTGCTTCCATCCCTGGAAGTGTTTGAGGCTGGGTTGGATGGGCCTTTGAGCAACCTGGACTAGTGGAAGGTGTCCCTGGCCATGGCAGGGGGGTTGGAGCTTTAAATATTTAAGATCCCCTCCAACCCAAACCACACTCTCCTTGCTGGGATCATTCTTGTCCTTGCCACCCAGGCTGTGGTTTAGGGGTTGAGTGGATGAGGAGTGGATGAGGTCGGAATAAAGAGCTGAAGGAAGCGGCCCTGCTAGGGAAATAAGGCAATTAACTGGAACTGTGATGAAGATTTGATTGAAATGTACCTTTTGCTTCCATGTCTCATGTTGGTTTTGTGAATATTATTGTGAGGCATCCTCCTAGAATAATAGAATTGTTAAGATTGGAAAAGACCTCCAAGATCATGAAATCCAACTGTTAACCCAGCACTATCATATTACCACTAAACCAAGTCCCCAAGTGCCATATCCACGTGTTTTGTGAACGCTTCCCTGAGCACCCTCTTCCAGTGCCTGACAGTCCTTTCAGTGAAGAAATTTTTTCTAATATCCCATCTGAACTTCCCCTGGCACAACTTGAGGGCATTTCCTCTCCTCCTGACACTTGTGGCTTGGGAGCAGAGCCCAATTCCCACCTGACTACAGTCTCCTCCCAGGGAGTTGTAGCGAGCCAGAGGGTCCTGCCTGAGCCTCCTTTTCTCCAGGCTGAGCCCTCCCAGCTCCCTCAGCCTCTCCTCATCAGACTCGTGCTCCACTCCCAGCTTCGTTCCCTTCTCTGGACTCACTCCAGCCCCTCAATGTCTTTATTGTAGTGAAGGATAAGTCAAAGCCTTAACTGGGAGCTGTGGCACTGGATGTCCGGGTGCTGAGCCGCCCATGCAGGCTGAAGGCATCGCTTGGTGCCTTGGTTTGCCCACGGGGAATCTCGCACTGGCCAGGATGGGGCAGGTGTGCGCAGGAAGGGGAATGTGTGCAGCTCTGAACCGCGTCAGGATGAACAGGAATGCGGGATCCGGGGCTTGTAACGGATCCTGGCTTCCACCGAGCAGCGTCAGGAGGAACCTGCGACACTGAAAGCCTCCCCAAAGCCAAGTGTTGCTATAATAGGGCCGGATTACTCACTGTGCTTATTCAAATTCCTGTTGATGCTGGCAACGGGAGTTTTTCCCGAACAGCCACGAACAATGAGTCACTCCCAGGTGTTTTGATTTGAATTTTTTTTTTTTTTTAATAAATTTCAAAAAGAAACCGGTCCCCGGCTCGCTCCGTGCCGCGCCCCCGGAGCATCCATCCCTGCAGACCCCTCCGCCCCGCGGGTCTCCCTGCCCGCCGCGGGAGCCGAGGCCGCTCCTCCCCCTGCGGAGAGAGGGAGCGATTTCTTGGTTATTTATTTATTTTATTTTTTTTTTTTTTGTTCCTGCTCGGAGCGGGCAGGACCAATCCAGGGCCCGCCCTGCCCGCTCGGTGCCGGGCAGCCGCCGCCTCCCGCCCGGCTGGTCCCGGCCCCCCCGGGATGCGGCGAGCAGCGCCGGGCTAAGGGAGCCCGCTCCACTGCGGGAGGGAGCATGAGCTGCCGGCTGCTTTCCCTGCCCTCTCGCAGCTGAATCGCTTTCATTTTTAATCTTTTTTTTTCTCCCCCCTTCCCTTCCCCCCTCCAGGTTTTTGTGCTCAGCACTGGGGGAGCCGGGAAATTTTGTGGCCACTGGCATATTTTGACTTAAAAATCGCCGTCAGTGGACGTTTCTCCTTCTGCTCCGGCATCGTTGTCCTGTTCACAGCTATTCAGGCTTAAGAAGCTTGATTCCCTAAGGCTTGTATCCAAGGGCATCAGTCATTAACACACTGAGCTACATCTGCTTCTTGGCTAAGACTGAAGAAGGACATCTTAAGCTGGAAATCCTGCTCGCTCACTCTCTAGTGCGTACGGAAGGGGAAGCATATGCAGCAGCAGGTTCCTTTTTTTTTTTTTTTTTCTCCCAAAGGCTGCCTCACTTTGGAGATGCAGTGACAAGATAATGGAGTGAAAGTCTCTCATTTCCAGGCAAGAAAATTGTAGGAGTCAGATAGAGAAAGGAAGGAGCAAGTTACATAGCAGAAATAGGAAAGAGGACAGTGATAAAGAACTGAAAATAAAATTAGAGGAAACAGGTGGAAGGCTGGCATAAAGCTGGGAGATATTTTAGACTGAAAGTGGTGTGTTTTTTATTCTTTTTTCCTTTCCTTTTTTTTTTTAAGTTTTTTTTTTTAATTGGTTTTATTGTTGATTTTGAATTCTAAGCTGATTTTGGAGATCTCTGCAGTAACCGGGCTGCTTTAGAGTAGAGCAGCTTCCCCAACGTGTCATTTTCTCTCTCCCTGCCTGCTGTCTCTGCTGTTGCTGCTGCTGACAGAAACGTGTTAGGAAAGCAGAAAGAGAAAATGCCAGCCATCCTGGTAGCCTCCAAAATGAAATCGGGACTACCTAAACCCGTACACAGCGCTGCTCCAATCCTGCACGTCCCAACGGCCAGGACCATCCCACAGCCCTGTTACCTGAAGTTTGGGAACAAGGTGGAGGTGACGAAGCCATTGTATTCCAGCCAGATTCCTCTCAAATCTTCCAATGGACAAGAAAACGCAGGAGATGGCCTCCCAGCAAGGAAGAGTAGCTCGGTAGAAAATGGATTTGACACACAGGTTAGCAGGCACCAAATGCTGGGGAGGTGTATGTGGGAATTTATTTCTGTGTTGAGAGTGTGCAGCAGGTTTTCTGGGGTAAATAGCAGTGTGAGAAGGGATGTGCATGTGTGTGTGTGTGTGTGTGTGTGCCAACATCTGTCTGCAGTGGTGGGATGTTTTATATTCCACACAGTGGCATGTGTAATTCTGCCAGCATGATGGGGCTGGTGGTGGGGTGCTGAGGGATGGGGCTGCGTGTGCTGCTTGCCTGTGCTGCCTTCTCCATCACCTCTGCTTGAACTTGGGGGATTTACAGGAGGGAGATGGTAGAGATGTTGTTTGTGGGGTGTGTTCTTTGTGTGCTTTCTGTAGGTGCTAAGTGTAAGGGCTGGCTCGTGTGCCTGGGCTGGGGGAGGATGGCTGGTTGTCATCAATGTGTTTTGTGTTCAGTCACATACTGTACCAGAGCACTAGTTGTGTGAACGTTCTGTGTTTGTAGCTGTGTGGGGAGTGAATGGGAGGCAGTGCTTGACGCTAGGTTACAGTGCAGCTAAATTAAACAGATTATGTAGGAAATGAACGCTCAAATGAAATTACCTGTATAATGCTATACATGCGTGACATCATAGATGCAGCACATCATCTATACATGCGTTTTAGGTTTCTCTTTAATCTGTGTCAGTCTTTTAATGTATTTTTATATATGCTGCTTGCTGTATAGGGAGGAGAGATGCCCACTGCTCAGCTGGTTTAATTTCTGTAGGCAGGGGGAGGTTGGCAGCATGGCTGGGGCTGCCCTGCACTGCCGTGCCCCGGTGAGCTCCGCAGCAGCGTGGGCACGGCGTGTGTGTTACTGTGCTACAGAGGGAGCAGAGCAGATGGGCTGCTGCAGCAAGCACAATTGATTGCTGTGCTACAGAGATGGCTGTACAGCCCTGGGATGTATTTTGGCAACAGCCATATACGTTACACGCTGCTTCTGCCAATATCCGAGCCCGATGGAAGGTGATACCATTATGCTGAGAGAGGGAAATGATGACAGAGACTCACCTGATTTTTCCTTCTTTGAGGAATAATGGATCATCCCAACCACCTAGATTCTGAAATCTGTGTGCTGGTAACCCTATTCCCTTCAGACAAATGTGCCTGCTGATTGGGCACGTTTGACCGCGTGCCCTGATTTCAGGATCTGCTGCACTTTCGTTGCTGGTAGACAGGGTGACGTGTTGGGCTGCTCAGGCCAGACAGATATGACTGGAGCAGTTCCTGAGGGACTGAGAGCAGGAAAAGGAGACAGCCAAGCATTGATGCAGGGTAGTGGCAGCAGACAGACCAACCTGTGCATCACATCTTGCCCTTACAAGATAATCAAGTTCTCTCTCTCACTTGTGCCTGAGTCTGTCCTTGTGATTATGAAACGTCAGCAAAATCTCATTATCTGCTGCCCTTTCTCTTACACATGCCATGGAAATCTACATTGCTGAAAAAGCAGTTGTTATTCAGAAATACTTTTTCATCTTGTAACAGATTATGCTCACAGAGATCTGCCAGTGGGAGCTGTTTGCAGCACTAAGGGCAACACTACGGTGGTTTTAACCCTTACAAGGATGTGGAACAAACCCCATTTTTTGTAGCCTGATGATGAAAGAGTCTTGATGCTAACTTGTTTTATTTGAACAGGGAAAGATTTTGGCTAAGGAAATGTCAGATAATTTTACATTTTTAATTACTTCAGCAGCAGGAGAAATCTCAAGCTTTGCATTCTCAGTAACCTCCTCTGGCTGGCAGTTTTAGCAGATGACCAGCACCTTTTAAGGTGTGAACCAGTGAGGCTTTTTTCACTATCTATTATCTTGAATAAATACAGTCAATTTTTTGTTATTCCTATAGATCCAGCTTTGATCCTTCTGCCCACAAAAGCATGCAGGGTTTTGCCATTCAAGGTGGTCATTTGGAATGGCAGTCTATATCTAGAGGGAGATTTTTCCAGATGTGTTGTATCAAGGGCACTGTTCGTTCCTTTTCCTGCTGTTCTTCCTTGCCAAGGGAGGAGGAACAGGATGGATGGACAGCTGCCAGCTGATAGGTCAGCAGCTGAGGCACTTTGATCTTGGAGGACCTTCAGCTGCCTTCAGGTACAAAAATGCTTTCTGATAATAACCCTGACAAGGTTTAGTCTTGAACACTGCACCGGGTCTGAATATCTTGAGAATCTGAGGGTGATCACATTGCTTCTCTGGCTGGTTTATCTGAAGCACTAATGTGACCCTCATTTTACTGGGCAGGCGCCTGGCATCACCTGTGTGGGAGAGAAATGATATTCTTACAGTGGAATTTATAGTTTAGATCCACAAGCTGGTCCAAGGCCCAGTGTTTTGGCTCCTATCTTCTGTAGATCTTGGTCCCTGTGCAGAATTTTCAGCCTACAAGGAAGGACATCCTTCTGTGTGGGTGGAAGGAGAATGAGATTGTGTCACTTGGACCAGTTCTCTTGGTTCTGGGAGTATTTCAGGGAGTTGTTCTTAATCCCATTGAAGTGGGTCCTTTTTGCACTACATGATACAAAATTTAGTGTCTTACTTGACTGATTATTCTGGAGAAGAGGCTGTCTCTAGAGCATAGTCCAGAAGCCACCATGAGAGGATACCAGACCATGTTCTCCTGCTGGGTTAGCATGCTTCAAGCCACTTACACACCACTGCAAAGCTTCATGAGCTTTTTCAGTGCTAGGTGGCCTTTCTAGAACCTGATTCTTCAGAGAACATGAGCACTGCAGGTGGTATTCATTAAAGGAACAATTTTTTAAAAAAACTGCTGAAATTCAAGATGCCCCACTCACAAATGTTGTATCAGTGAAAACTTCTAAATGTTTCACTAATTTCGTTCCTCTTGATGTGGTTTTATGTGTGTTAGCTGGATTTTATGTAACTGGAAGTTTTGTGCCTTAAGGCCTTATAAGGGCAGTGTGTTTTTTAAAATGCTGTGCAATTTATAAAAAGCTTACTTCAGAGTATTTCAGAGGCACTTTCCAAAGAAAGGTCTGAGGGTTTTAGCATCAAGCCCATTGTAAATGCTAGTCGGAAATCTTAGGTTGATGAATCATGGCAGTATCATTCCTATTTTACTGTTACTGATATACTCACTCTATTTTTCCATATTAAATCCCCTGTGTTGTGCACAACAGTATCTGACTGTTGCACTGGTGCTTATTTTGTCTTAATTTGAAAACACCGCCAATAAATTGTACTTCCCATATTTAGAGAGAGTTGTTTTGGAAATATTTAACTTTGTTACCAGAGAAACTTCCATCGAGTAGATAGCAAGATTCTGATCTCTCATCTACAAAATGGTATTTCTCAGTGATTCTGAAAAAGTGGGATGCATTTAGCTACCAAATTTGTATTAGTTATTTAAGAAATAAATCATTGCCAATTAGGAGTCCATGGTCGTGGTGTAATTGTTCATACAGATGCAAGAAGGAAGGTGCCATTGCAGGCTAACAGTCTGCTGCCATTGTGGATGTCACTGAAGGAGATCACAGATTTAATTACTGTGTTTATTGCTGCTGTGTTGTGTTCTGCAACTTCTTGATTTTCTTTCTTCAGAGAACCTAAAAAATAATCACTGTTTGTACCTTCAGTAGCTGAAGCAGCACTCAAGGCACCAGGACCTTGCTAAATGGTTAGTCCCACCCTTCCACTAAAACACTTCAAGTTAAGAGTCGTCTGTTTAACCTGGGTTTAAGGTATGTGTGTTCAGCAATTACCGGTAATTGTGCTTAGTTTGGCTGGGAGGGGAGGGGTTAGGAATTGGTATTTCTTTGCAAAAATTTTTTAAATATTCGTTTGCTTCATTGGAATATTCGAAACCAGACAGTTTCTCTCTCCTGGTGGACATGGCAGGCAGGTGCTCACTGGGTATGTTCTCCCTCACTTTTCTCTCTCCCTTCACTTGGCAAAGCCTAGGATTTCTAGAACTCTTGCAACTCCTTGTGATGTCTACAGAACTCTTTTCAGTTTCCCTAGACCCTTTTTTTTTAATAATTCAGTTTATAACTGTTTAGATATCATTGTCTGAAATCAAGCTACCTTGCCCAGCTAGATTTTTCTTCATATTGCTTTCCCAGTTTGTGAAGATCTTGTTGAGTTGGGCAGCCTGGATCTGGGGTGATCTAGTTCTGGGGTGTTCTAGATGTCCCTATTTTCTAGTCTTACACTAGATTTTTCACCTAGTGATTCTTTCCTAATTTGTCAAGATCATATGCACCTGAGGTGTGCTCCAAAAGCATTTGCCACACCTGTGGAGGTTAAAAACATCTCTGTTACACCTCACTGACACAAATGGAGTGGGTAGCCATTCCCGGGTTGGTGGCACAGTGCTGGCACATTCCAGGGAGTTTTCAGTCAGCTGTGTGCTGCTCTCAAACCTGTTAACTTAACAGGTTCCTCCAGTGTTTTTCCAACTTCAAATTTAGGCTCACATCAAATGTTTGATGAGCCACACGTGACCCATGATCTGTGGGCTATCAGTTTCTCTCTTCTCTGCCTCACTCCCCTTGTGCTCATGCCAGTAGCAATCCAAATGAAGCCACGTAGTTCAGACATTAGTAATTATTTTTCTATATTTTAATTAATTTTACCAGGAGCTGTTTAAACTTCTGTATCACTGTCTTGCTAATGTGAAGCTTCATAGAGAGAAAGATTAACGGAGCATATTGCAGAGAAATGATGCCTTCCCTTCTCATGTGCATTAGCCATTTTTGTGTGTGGTACTGGGTTTCACAGTTCTCATGCTGAACCAGCTTGCAGTGGGATAGGGATCAAGCAAATCTTTATCAGGACCCAATTTAAAGTCAGATGAACATCAATTGGCTTCAGTGCCATTGCATGAGCTGCCTCAGTGGTGTGAAATTTGGTCTCGCTAAGACTGCTGAGCTAATTATAAATGAAATTATGAGAAATGTGGTCAATCATACTGATAACTTTCACATAAAAGATTCCTTTTTGCAGTTGTAAGAAACCAAATGGAGTCACGTTTAGGATATGAACAAAGGATAGATTTTACTGAAGTTGGGAGAAACCAAGAAAAACTATAGATTCAGGCTATCAAAATACATAAGCACAAAATAAATTTGATATTGGTGCTAATGAGCTCGTTGATATGTACTTTCTTACAAAAAGGCATGTACTGGATCTTTATGATGGATTTTTTTATACACTGTAAGCAATTTAAGGCTGCTAAGTAGCCAAATTCTTCTTCTATTTATGATTGCTGGTTTGATGTATTTCTAGATACATACTGAAAAATATTTAAATGCGGGGGTGGGAGAATGGGTTGCTCCAGATGAAATGTTCTCAGATAAAAAACAAGAAAACAATTCCAAAGTTGTTTTATTGTGATTATTAACATGAATTTTTCAGTGATTTGTCTTTTTCATATAAAGAGCTACCTTCTCTAAAGCCTTGCATGTGAACAACAGGTGTAACATTGTGCTATAAATTCAGGAGGTTCTTTATTCATTGGGTTTTCATTTAGAATATGCAAAGGGTTACTTTGCATAAAGTAACCTTGTTCAAAGTTCCATTTGGTTTTTTTATCATATTGGAAAATGGTTTTTCTCCCCCTCTTACTTGTGCCAGTGTATCTATCTATCCATCTGGCTTGAAAATTTGAATATGCTTAACCTAAGTGCACCTTAGAGGTAGGGATATTGTTCTTATTTTTTGGAGAATATTTGTTAAGTTGGTGGCTGAGGCACAAAGAAATGTAGCCAAGGTCAGAAAGTCTGCAGCTCTGTAGAAAATTGATAGCTAGTCCCTTGATACTAGATTATCTTTCTCCTTTGCTGCTGCTTGTTAACAGCTCAAAATGCTCATGCATATGGTGTCCATGTGTTCTCCTTCTGTCCTTGAAACTGTTAGTTTACTCCACGAAGTTGAATTTCTTAAGTGAACACTCTCACTCTTTTTGTCCCTGCTTTAGCAAGTGATTTTTGTCACCTTCTGCTGTGACACTTGAT
Source organism: Irena cyanogastra (assembly GCA_013397155.1). Classification (NCBI taxonomy): domain Eukaryota; kingdom Metazoa; phylum Chordata; class Aves; order Passeriformes; family Irenidae; genus Irena; species Irena cyanogastra. The sequence goes on along the minus strand of VWZV01014406.1, from coordinate 858,152 downwards.
GCACAGTGGCACCCAAGCAGAAAGAGGTACTGGGATATTAGTAGAAGAGAACTGCAGATCCTGCTTGTGAAATCTGCTGGCACTGAACCTGAGCTGTAGCTCTCAAACAGAAAAAATATCTCATTATAAAGGTCTGATAAACAAATCATGATGCTTTCCCAAGTTTCAAGTACCTAGGAAGCACCAAAAAAAAAAAAAAAGAGACCAACACCACTTGTGCTCTTTTTGCCTGTCCAGGGGGTATCAGAAAAGAAAGCCTTTATTTATTGAGATAGTGTGGATTAAGTTCTGAGGTTTGGAAATTAAGGGTCGGTATTGGATGGTTTTAATTTGCTTTTAAGAGTCCTTTGAGAAACATTGTCTACTCTGTAATTTCAATTTCCAGATTGCCTCAGCACTAGATTTAAATCTCTGAACAATTTGTAAAGTATTTTAATGCTTCTAGCCTACAAGTTCCCTGTTCAAACCAAAGTGGAAGAAATTAAGGAGGTGCTTAAATCAATAATTATTTTGTTTGAACTTTCCAAGTTTGCGACAGGATAAATATTCTAAGTGCCGTTTAAGAAGATACATTTGTGAATTTAGTAATAGCTGAGCCTTTAATGAAAGGGTGTGTGTTCTGCTCTTGACCTTTTTTCCCATTTGTTTTTTTGCTTCTTGAAGATTGGGAGCTAAGTCTTCTACTTTTAATTTTGGTATAAATCAAGAGATGCTCTTAAAATTTTAACCCATTAATCTATTTTTTCTTTGCAGCAAACTGTAGAATCTCATTCTCCTGAAAGAAATTCACCTGGCTAAAAATACCCTGCTTTAATATTATTTTTAGAAACATCTATATTTGAAATATATAAATGGTTAGATATTATGTGTATTATTAGACATGAACTGTTGGTACATTTTGTAACAGGAAGCTGCTGGTTTTCCATTCACCAAGAACTGGAATTCAGTCAAACACTTGGCACTTAGTTGTATGCCTCTAATTTTATCTGTAAATTGTTTTTTCTGAAATAGTTTGTGGAAACAGTCTCAGTTTCTTCAGTTTTGCAAAGGCATGGAAATAACTGCTAAAACTTAAAACAAATAAACCACCTATTAAAATAAATGAGAAAACAGGTCACTTCTTATTTTAAAACAGGCTGAGATCTGAAGTTTTATTCCAATTCCACCTTTTTTTTTTGCCCCTTGAAATATTTTTAGGTGTGTTATCCTTGGATTATTTTTCATTTTAATTTTGGGTTATTTTAGAATTGGAAGCAATATGTGGGAAAACAATGCCTGAAAGGGAGAAGTATCCAACTTTTGTGTTGGAAAATGCACTTTTAGCAGGACTTTTTCCCCTGTGTGTGTTGAGTTTTGGACTGTCATATCATCATATTTCGGCAATGTCTTGTCTGCTTGCATTTTTTAGCTTGTGTTCATCCCTTGTCTTGGCCATTTCCTTAAGTCCTTTTCCTTTGCATGGGTTTTTTTTTGTCTCCACAGCTGTGGTTACAAGTTGCCATATCCTCTCTTTCCCAGCTGGAAGGAGTCTCCATAACTGTCTTTATTTTACCTGTCCTGTCACTAATATTGGTCCATTTCTTGTGTCTTGTCCCTTGTGTAATGACAGCCATGGTGTAATGCAGCAGTGCCTTGGCTTTCCTGTGATGGCTGTGAAACCTCCTTGGAGAAACCCAGAGATGTTTGTCTCACCTGCTGAAGAAGGCAAGCTAGTTCTGCATATCCAGGCTTTCTCATGAAATATGTAATGCATAAATAAATAGAAACCCTAAACCAGCCCTTGACAGGCTGACTTGCTCTCTGGCTGCAGCAGTAGCTCTTCTCAGTGCTGGGGTCTCGGCTTGGTTACACTTTATCTGAACAAAAAGACTGATCCAAATTCCCTGACCATTTGCATGTTCTCCCTCATCTCCCAAATAACAGTGTGTGAGTTGACAAGGCCTTTTACCCAAAGGAACTAGATTTCTCAGAGTTGTTTAGGAAGAGCATCTTCTAGAAGAGCTGTCTGAGGACACCTGTGCTTTGCTCTTGGCAGAAGTGTGACAGGCTGGAATTGTAATTTTATGTATTTTTTTGTCTCATGGAGTGACATTCTCAGTTGTGAAGGCTGTTGTAGTAATACCTTTTTGTTTCATGCAATGAGGGAAATCTTCCCTGATAGGATTGTTTATCTTCTGGAAAGGCTGACCAAAAATTATTGTATTGTCTTTTCCTGCCATCTCTTAGTTCTATATACTTGCCTGTAGGTAGAACAAAATGAATACCCTGGTGGGATTTCATTTGCTGATCTAGCTTGTGTGATATTTTATGGTGAATATGGGTGCTAAGACTTTGTTATACTTGTATATCTTGAAACAAATATTTAGAAGCAGATTCCTTTTTTCTTTAGCTATCTCCACTTGAGCTGTGTCCACTGTTGGAAACTACAGGTAATTTAAGTACTGCCATTTTGATCCACAACGATCAATATGCAACTTTGATTGCAGCTGGTGGAGGCAATAATTAATGGATCAGTCTGGTAAGACAAATTTGATTCCATTTTAAGTTATTCTCCATTTGTCGGAGACATATGGATATTTAAGTCTTCAAAACTAATTGAAAAATGTCACGTGTTGTGTCAAGATCAAATGTGCATTGACCATTTGATGCAATAGCTTAGAAATTGAGCTTTCCTTGCTCAATAACCAGAGGTCAGTCTGCTTCTCAGGACAGCCACGTGTATTCCACACTTGTCTGAGCCTTAACTGGGATGGATTATTTTGGGAAGGAGTATTTTTGGCATTGCTGCATCTTACTCCCCTGGGATGGGCTCTGGAGCACACAGGGGTCTGGTCCTCCATGGTGATGTGCCAGATGGACACTGCCAAAGAAAGCTGGCAACAAGGGCCCAGGTCCTCTAGTGTGGAGCTGGAGAGGGGAGGCAGCAGCATCCTGCTCATCCCTATGGAGCATCTCCAGGGGAACTGTAATGAATTTGCTTTATTTCACTGAATCAAACCTCTTTCTGCTTTTCAAGAGGAAGAGCAGTGGTTTCCTAGGATCTTGTTTCCAAGCAGTCAGATACCAGCTTCCCACACTGCAGCAATGTAGATTTTCCTTTCCTTTCCTTTCCTGCCTGTAAGATGCCTTTTGGCCTTCCCCTGGTGGGATTTGGACCATGTGAAAGGGTTGGTGGTGCAGCCTCCAAGATGCAGTATGGTGTGGTGGGATGTCATGCCCGTGGGTCACCACCGCTGGTGGGCTGGTTTATCAGGTTGGATAGCAAGGCAGTTTGCCTCATTTTTAACACATGAATGAATTCCACCTTCCCCTTATTGAGCAGGTCAACAAGGAACCTGAAATAATAGTTGAAAAAAAGTCTGTGGAGCTCCTAGACTTCTTAATAGCAGAACCTTCACTCTCCTTTCACCGCTTGAGCTTTGTGCTGAAACTTAATCTCTTGGCCACATCAGTGTGAACTAAGGAAGATTTAGCCCTCTATTGCCTCCTGAGTGCTGTCAGATTCAGCAGAAGAGGGGTTTGTGTTGAATAAACACAGATTTTCATCTATTCTCTTCACAGTCTGAGAAATGTCCACTGGTGTTGGTCTTGATGGAGGGGACTGATGCCACCCTTGGCTGCTGACACAGCATTTCTGAGCCAGTGACCTGTCAGGTCCACTCCGTGTCTATTGTGCAGCATTAGGCAAAGAGAAATTTGAAATTTCAGTGTTCCACTGGCAAATAGTTGAATTTTAAATAATTTTTCAGCGGTTCTTAGCAGCGTGTATAAATGGATTTGCAACAAATAAAAGCCCCAGGCTTTCCATGCACATGGGCACGTTTTGGTCGTGCAGACAATACCTGTGGTGGAAGGAGGCTCTTGCAAAGCAGCTTGTGAATAGCTGCAGCATCACTCAGAGCCACTGCCTGCCCTGCCTCCTCCTGTCCTCCCTGACAGCAGCTGAAATGGCAGGGCTTGCTTTGGCCAGTACTTTGCATCATTTACAGCAACACTGCTAAATGCTGGGCTGAAATGGATGGGAGCTCAGCTAATTTGCATGATTTAAAATGCCAGCTCGGTTTAATGTAGAGCAGCTGGTATATACTTAACTCCTTCAGGAGAAAACTTAATACCAGCAGATCGCATTATCCAGGGCTACACTCCATGTTTTTTATTATTTATTTCTTTATCTCTCCCTTCTCCTCGCTGCCTCCTAGAACTTTTGTAAAGATCATTTGTGCGTAGCTGTCAAAGGGCTCTGCTCGTTGCTGATATTTCTGTGTCTCACAGAGTTCACAAAGCAATTGGTCCCACCGTGTGACAGATACTTGTTGCAACTCCTGAGCATCCACTTACACACTGACCTTAGCAGACAGGACTCTAAATTAAGATGTGTCATGGTGAAGGGTGGTGAGATTAGTTGGAAGAGGGACAGGTGTAGAGGCCTGGATTATGTGGATTACTGCATACTCAATTTCTTAGGGTTAAATTTCAAGGTTGAAAATGGCTAATTCCACAATTATGGAATTAGGATATGCTGTGCTGTTCCTCTGGGTGCTGTGATGGCAGCCAGAGTCACCTTGTGAGGGAAGGAGGACTTGGAGGATCAAAGAATTCCTTTGCTCCCCTGAAATAATTAGCATAACCTCAGTGAGAGGATGGAGGGAACATAATCTTTTAATACCAACCTTTCTCAAAATTGACCTTGTCACAGGCAGATTCAGCCTCTCACAGAGAGACAGATGTGTGGTAGAGTCACTTTTACTGCATCAGAAATGCTGGCACAGTGTCTCATCCTCTGCCAGAATTCTCTTTGCCTTTCCCTGGGTGATCAGCCTCTTATGCCAAAGACTCTGAATGTGCCTTTGGATCAGCTGTGGGATATTGATGGACTTCACAGAATCAGGGCTTCCTCAAGGCTCTTACAATGGGGCGTTCTCCTCCTCTGGAAAGTCTTTATTCTGTCAAGCTCCAGCTGAGATTGCTCTTGAAACAGCAGTTTCAGATGGTCACTTTTGAAGACCCTGATCAGTTTCAAGTGCAAGCCATTAAGCTGGAGATAAAAGCGTGTTAGGTTTGGGTAAGTCCTTAAGGGCTGCAGCTCAAATTTGAGCGTTTCTGTTACCCTCTGTGGTAGACAATGCCCTGGTAGTTACTTGGCTGATATCAGTGCTGTGTTTGGTGGATGGGACAGGAAAGTCACGTTGTGCAGGAGAAAGGACAAGTCTGCCCTGATGAAAACTGATTATTGTCTTTTTTTGTTGTGAAAGGGAAACCTCTAAGAAGATGACCTCCCATAATCTTCTTCCATTAATGCAGGAAAGATAAATTGTCTTTGGTGATGAAAAACTTCATTCTTTCATCTTCTGCTGGCCTTGTGTAAAATTATTAGCATGCCTGCATGCTGAGGAAGATTATAGCCCTGCATTATTATATAGGCAAATTATTTGTGTTGTAGAGTATGTATGCCACAACTAGGTTGAACATCTGAATGTTTTTGATGTGTAATATGCAAATAAATTCAGCCATCTGAGAAAAAGCCTTTACTCTTGCAGGCTGAAAATACAGTTCAGCAACATGTATCCATCTTTTAAATAGACAGAAACCATTTTGTGAGACAGTTTAGAAGGTTCCTTTCTAGCTGAGGAAGAGCAGTGTGGTTTAATAATTGGTTGTCAGGCACCAGGTCAAAATTTGGAACAAACAAGGCTATTTGTGTTTATCAAGTCTGACCCCAGGTTTCTGGAACAGGAGCTAATTAGCCAACTTCTCATTTATGCTGTGGGTGAGAGCTGTCTGTGAGTTTGTAAATCCTCACCAACCATGTCACTTGGGGGTCTCAAGTATTGTTTGTTTTCTTTTTATAGCTAAGGGATAAGTTTAGTTATTTTAATGCTTTTCCATTGGTTAATACAAACTTTTCAGGGATCCAAACTTGACCTCTAATTCTTACTATTTTTCATTCCTCACTATTTTCCACCACAGATATTTTTATTTTGCTGTTTTTAGGACTTTTCCGACTGGTCAGAAGGTTAGGAAAGCCAGTTCCAGCAGACTGGACATGCTGTGAAAAAGCTTGAAGAAATGATAAGACTAGTTTTTATGGCACCCTTCTTTTGAGCTGAGCCTTTCTGCCAGGAGGAGTTTCAGTCCTAAAGGGCAGGGAGGAATGCAGGGTGAGTCTGTGAGCCACAGGCCATCGGCATCATTGTCACCTCCCTGCTGCCTGCTCCAGTTTATCACCAGCAGCTCCCTTATCTCACAGGTGTTCTGCTGAGATAAATCCATTCTAATTCCAAGCAGCTCAGGTAAAGTGATACCTGGAGCCATGGATTACCTTAAATAGCTAACTGTGGGACTTCTAAACCTTCATGCATGTGTGATCTGTTACTTTCTTACTGATCTTTCTTCTTAAGGTAATACTTGAATCAAAGCAAGAGATACTCAGTTTGAAGTCCTTTTGGGTAATGGTTTATGGATTTTAATAAAACTTGTGAAAATAGAAGTCACATTGTTAGAAGGTTCTCAGCTATAAACAGATATCATTACTTTTGCTGTGCCTTCTGAAAACAGCAGTTTATCCTTTATTGCTGAAAATAATTTGAAGAGAAGATGAGAATCTAAGAGCTGCTAATGCTATTTCAAATTATAATGAGGAGTTTGTGGGCTGTGGGTTTCCATCTGCACTCCACTTCTATGCCATCTGCCCACAAGGAAAAAATCATCAGCTGAGAAAATAAGAGGGTGTCCTGCATTTAGGCAGCCACAGAACCACCAGTTACACACAAAACCTTGTGAGATTTGTAATGGAATCTGAGCCTGTGATAGTCCTGCTCTGAAAAGGAAAAGAGGAGGGTAAAAAAAGGCCTTTGAGATTTTGTAGGGGAAAAAAAAAAAAGATTTTTAAGCCTCATGAAATGCATGATTGACCACTTTAGTAGAAGTGAGGAATCTGCAGAGTGTTGATTTGTAGTACAGCGGAGAACTAGCTGTGAAGGCTGAGATTATGCTAATTTATGCAATCCACATTGCTACTGCTGTTTAAAAATAGCTTCTTTTCCAGAGATCTAGAGCTACTGCAGGTTGGCTTTGCATTTAGCTCTGCAAATTTTAACAGTTTGAGCACAGAACAAAGCCTGACTTATGTGGTCTTTTTATCACAGAATAATTAAGGTTGGAAGGAACCTCTGGAGATCATCTAGTCCAAACCCCTGCCAAGGCAGGGTCACCTAGAGCAGATTACACCTGAACATGTCCAGGTGGATTTTGAATACTTCCAGAGGGAAACACTCCATGACCTCTCCAGGCAGCCTGTTGCACAGAATAACAGAATATACTGAGCTGGAAGGGACCCACAAGGATCATCAAGTTCAACTCCCACCCCAGCACAGGACATCCCAAGAATCACTTGAGGTGCCTGAGAGTGTTTTCCAAACACTTCTTGAGCTCTGCCAGCCTTGGTGCTGTGACCACTTCTCTGGGAGCTGTTCAGTGCCCAAGCACCCTCTGGGTGAAGAGCCTTTTCCTGATTCCAACCTGAACCTCCCCTGGCACAACTTCAGGCCATTCCCTCAGGTCCTGTCAGCTGTGACAGAGCAGGGATCAGTGCCTGCCCCTCCTCTTCCCCTCACAGGGAAGCTGTAGGCTGAGATGAGCTCTGACCTCAGTCTCCTTTTCTCCAGGCTGAACAGACCCAGTGCCCTCAGCCGCTCCTCACACGGCTTCCCCTCAAGGCCTTTCACAATCCTCACGGCCTCCTCTGGACACTTTCTAACAGCTTCATGTCTTTCCCATATTGTGGCACCCAAAACTGCCCCAGCACTCGAGGTGAGGCTGCTCCAGCTCAGAGCAGAGCAGGACAATCCCTCCTCCCTTGCCCAGCTGTCGATGCTGTGCCTGATGCCCCCAGGCCAGGGCCGGCCCTCCTGGCTGCAGGGCACTGCTGACCCACGTTCAGCTTGCCATGGGCCAGGACCCCCGGGGCCCCTCCTGTGGCACTGCTTTCCAGGGTCTCATTGCCCAGTCTGTCTGTGCATCCAGGGCTGCCCCATCCCTAGTGCAGAACCTGGCTCTTTCCCTTGCTGAGCTCCATGTGGTTGGTGATTGCCCAGTCCTCTCATCTGTCCAGATCTCTCTGCAGGGCCTCCCTGCAGGCTCCTTCCACTTTTGTGTCATTGCAAATTTGCTTCGTATTCCTTTGAGTCCTGCTTCCAAGTTATTAATGAAGATATTGAAGAGCACAGGGCCTAAGATGGGCCCTGCAGAACCCCATTAGTGAAAGTCTGATGCCACCCCACCCATTGTCACCCTCTGCACCCAACCCGTGAGCCGGTTCTCACCCATCACATGATGCCTTTGTCCAGCTGTGTGCTGGACATTTTATCCAGAAGCTCACTCTGAAGAGACAGTACTGAAAGCTTTACTGAAATCCCAAAAGATTACATAGACTGGCTTCCCTTGATCAACCAGGTGGGCTGCTCCCCTCTTTGTGGGGCTCCAGCTGGTTCCACCACACTGCACTGCTTCCACTCAAGAGGCTGGAAGGGAAATGTTGCCCCTCTGGCTTAGGAATGGCACAGAAGTATTCATGGATGCTGTGAACAGCTGCAGTGTTAGGCCTGAGGCTCAATGCCCAAAAGAATTAAATCAAATCAAAGTGTGTTTTGGGTTTTTTGTATCTGGTTTTGTTTTGCAGAGCTCGACACCTGTTGCTCAGATGTGTGGTGCCTTGGAGTACCTTGGGGAGGTATTTGCCTCATCTTCTGTACTCTACGTGTCATTGGTTTGGGTGCTTATGGGATGTAAGGAATGGAAAGGCAGGGAGGAGGAACCTCCATGTACTAGTTGTGATTAAAACCAATTTTCAGGTTGTCATTTGAACTACATTTCCAGTGATTATGGGTGAAAATGAGAAATGAGAAATATATTGCAGCTGGAGGCAGTGGCTAATTCCATATTCTGATTTCGTGCTTTAAATTCTGAAGCAGCTAGAATGAATTTTAAGTTCAAGTCATAATTTAGCTTTATGAATAGAATTACAAACAATACTGGAACTGAAATTAAAGACCAGAGCAACTTGGGACAAAAAGTCATAGTGTGTAACAGGTGTTCCTCTGATAAGAAGATGCTGTGGGTTTTGACTACCAGAAGATAAATCCATCCTAAGCATGAACACACTCAGGTTTAGAAGTCTACAGTGATGGGTGGAAGCCAAGAGAATGTAATTCCCCTTCCTCTTTTTCTTCTACCACCTTCAGTCACTTTTCCTTTCTCAGTGCAGGGATGAGACTTTTGATAAAAAAGCTCTTCCAACAGAAAATCGTAGCAGAGAACAGTGGTTACAAAGCAAATTATTCCAGGTTCTCCTTTAGGTTCATATAAAATAGTTTTTGATTTAGGTCTGTGGGTGAATCCCTACAGGGCAGAAGTTTGGCTGTTAGGGAGGGAATGCTGATCTCTGGGGCTGCAGCTGGAAGTTCCTGGTGGTCTGGGGTAACTGAGCACTTAGAACTGTAAGTCTGAAAAGCAGGTGTAGATCAGTGACTTGTTTTTGCTTATCTTATTGTAATTCCAGAAAGGATACTGGTGAGGTCAGATCAGAGATGTAACTTTATATATGAATTTACCCAGGGTTTGATTTTTCCTACAGCTCCATTTAAAAAAAAACAAAACCCACAGATCTGTTTACTAGACTGCTGAGAAGTTTAGAAACTGTAGTCCTGAGATACTGGATGAAGCCAGATTGTTCTTTGATTTACAGCATCATCATTCAGTGTGGTTGATGTCTGCAACTTGTGTTTACAATGGCAGTTAATTTCCATGCACCAAGCCACCTCTGCCTCTTGCTTGAACTTAAAATGACTGGTAAAGCAAGACCATCCAGTCCTAACTCACTTATATAAAGAACTCACTGAAATCTGACAAATATAAGCCACTTTTTGGATCTAGCTTTCTGTTCAAATCCAGGCCTGGCGTACTTCTGTCATTTCCAGGTTATCCAAAAGTGTTTTTCTTTCTCCTGCTTTTCCATATATCATGTGGTTTGGGGCATATATGCAGTGTTTGGATAGGGAACAAGTGGAGTCTTGCATGCTGTTCCTTCTTTGAGCCAAAATAAATCGAAGGGGTGTCAGTTTGCAGAAATCAAGGGGATGTGATGGGTATCTGCACGAGGCAGCTATGCCTTTAGCACAAGAAGAGCAGGATTTGCCAGATTGGAAGTGTCAGTCACAGATTCCTGGGAGCTACTTAGGTTGGACCCAGTCTTTGAACTAGCTCATGAAGCAGGAGTAGCTGCCTTTTTATTACAGATGCTTAGTCTGACGCTGAGTTTAAGTTAAAATAAGCTCGAGGTAGGGCTGAGTGAAAGGAAAAAGGGGAATAAGGCAGTTGGTGCCGCTGGCGTGCTGTGGGATGGGTTAGCTGGGCTGTATTGCCACCTGGTGGTGCTGGACAGAACCAAAGCACGCCCAATTTTCCTCTGCTTTCCCAAAGGATGAATTGCGTGGGATTAAGTAACCATTGGGTATGGATTAGATTTATTATAGATATGCTTTTGTTATAGGTAATTCTTTCGATGTCGGAAAGAAAAATCCACAGTATTTTCTGACTGTTATTTTGGGCATAGATGATGTTGTAAAAAATAGGTGATTGAGCCTTTCTTTGGGCATCATCATATTCTGAATTACCAGACGCCACTACTCGTGTGGCTGGAAACTCATGCAGTAAGTATGACCGATGGATCCAGAATCTGCCTTTTTTGGTACAAAAATGGAACGTAACGTGGTGTCCTCCCAGCCTCAGAGTGTCCCCATCAGGGGCACGCTGTGACCTGGTGGCATCTGGGTGCAGAGCTAAAGAACATCTCTGAATTGCTGCAGCAGGGTCCAGCTGCTGCATTACCAGGGCAAATTTGATTACCATAAGTGATTAGTGTCTTATCTTGCTGAAATTAGTGGATCATTATCAAATGATGACTTTTTGCACAAAATGCGAGTTAATTGTCCTTTCATTATAAAGAGTTTTATTGCAGTCCTTTTAGCAGGGGAATACAGATTAAGTTGTAGTTACAAAGAAAAAAAGGAGATCACTGTTCAGCCCCTCCTGTTCAGTGACAAAGCCACATTTTGTAGCTTAATCTGTAGATTCTCTGTCTCTACAAAACATCTGCATCTGCTGGAGCATTTCAGAGCTTTAATATGTTTTCCAGAGGAGAACTGGCATAGGTTATTTGCTGTGAATCTTGCAGGCAGCACTTTGGAGCTAAGATCAGCTTTGTCATGTATGGAAATTTGATCTGACCTGTGGTAGGGGGTCTGACCTAAAAGTCTCCTTCCCTCTGTTGTAGCTGCCATGAACTGTGCCACAAAACTCTCTGTTTTGGGGAGGAAGATGTAAATCCGTTAAAGTTACAAGAATTTGCTTGGAATTAAGGCTGAAAAAATTCCATTGTGTTGTCAGGTCTGGAAGTTTTCCCTGGAAGTGTTCAAGGCCAGATTGGATGGGGCTTTAAGCAACCTGGTCTAGTGGAAGTTGTCACTCCCCATGGCAGAGGTGTTGGAACTAGATGATCTTTAAGGACCCTTCCAACCCAAACCATGATCCTTCATAATTAAAGAAAAATAATTTGAATGGAGGAAAAAAATATTTCTGAAGCAGCTACACTGTCCTTACAGCTATCAACTTTGGGTTTCCAGTTAATATGGCAGTGTGAGCCAATTTAACAGGACCTGAAATACAACTAAATGGTGCCCTTGTGTGCAGAGTCCCTTCCCTCATGAAAATCAAGTGCTAATTTCACTTGGTTCTTTCAAACCCCCTTCAGATTGTATTTTTGGCTGCAGGAGAACCATTCTGACTACAAAGTGTAGTTGTTTTGTGACTTGCTGTTCTGTATTGTTGCTAAGGCTTATTAGATTTCTAGGCTTATTAGCAGTAATCATAATTTTGCCTAGAAGCAGTTAAACCAGCAGGAAGCAGAACAATTTTTGTCAGTCAATTGTTAACAATTTCAGTTATTAATATTCCCTGAAATGGAAGCCAGACCTTATTTCTCATGTGTGATGGTTGGTTTGTTTTTTCTTTTTTTCTGGTTCATATGTGCTTAATCCTCACAGTACTTGGAATATGAATTGGATCACAGTGGTGCAAATGCTGCTTACAGTGATCCCTGATTGTAATGTGCAGTGAAAGGAGATGAAAGGAAATATATTGAATTTGAGGTGTATTTTTTTGGGGTTTTTTGCAAAGACTTTGTAATTGAACATTACTAGTCTTTTCTGTGGTTCTGCCAGCACACCAGAAGGGCTTTAAAGATCATTGTTCTTCCCAGTCCTCTGGTGGACACCTTGATCTGCTTCATCTCAGGTTCCGCTCCCCGTGGAAGCAGCAGGTAAAAGATGGTGACACGAAGGTGGTTGCTGGAGCTGGTTCAGGATGGGGTTTTGGGTGGGTTTTACTGCCCAGGTGAGTGTGGGGCTTCTCAGGTGGGCAGTGAGTGGAGTGCAGGCACCCCTGGCACAAGTAAGAGTCACCCTGGTGCTGTTGGGCTGGCTCAGAGGATGCTGCAAAGTGAGGGGTTTAGCTGAGCTGGCTCTTAGTGACAGGCAAAAGTGGACTGAAATGAACTTATTTAAGGACATTTTTGTTGGGCTTGCCCTTTAGATTTAAACCCACTTAACATAAGGGACTGAATGTTGCGGGTGGAGACAAAGCCTGCCATGCCCAGCTCAGGCAGTCTGACCTGCACCGCTCAGTTTAGCCAAAGACTCTTTATTGTCCAGGAGTTCTCTGTGTCTGTGGCAGAAAGACAATGCATTCCCAAACCACAGGAATAGGACACACCATTTTTGGAAGGCATCCTCAGGCAGTTGTCTCTTTTTACCTCGCTCTCTTCCCTCCTCTTCTCCTTCCCATTCTTGGGACGTGGATGAGCCAAGCCTCAAAGTTTCTAAGGCACAGGTCAGTGGAACGCTGCTTCTTTTGGGCCAAGTGCTTGGAGAGTAAACCAAGCACCATTAATAATATTTATCTACAGAGGAAAACTAATAATAGCTTGTTGTCAGGTTTATTTATTTTTCCTACTCACTCCAGTGAAGTGCTGTAACAGTAGCAGCAAAGTCTTCTTTTTTTTTTTCTCTTGGTCTGTGATTTGAACTCTGTGTAACCAGACTAGAAGTTGGAAACCAATCTTGTTTTCAGAGGCTCCTTGCCTCTGAAAATAACATTGTGCTCACAACTACCACATTTTAGGACATTCAGAGCATAGTTTGACACTATTTTAAAATCTCTAAATAGCTTAAAAGCAGTTTTAGAATCTTCTCTTTGGGGCATGGCCTGACAACGGTGAAAGAATCCTTAATAAAAATGAGAAATGTTTAATTTCATGTAATCAAACAGGTCTGATTCTTTTATACCTTGCAGCTTATGTAATTGCTAGTTACACGAGTTGAATATTAAAGTGAAATGCTAAATTACATGGTCAAACTAAAAGGCAGAGAAGAGTCAGATCCCATAAATCTTAATTGGATTTTTCTTTTTTTTTCTTTAGTCATCATATTAAGGTACATTGAGAACAGGCCAGCAGTAATTTTTAGTACTGAGATATAACCTAATTCTAATATAACTTTCTAACTGAAAATCTTTTAAGACTGAAAACCTGTTAGGTGTCTAAGTGAATCTCAGTCAAAATGCTGATGTTATGCTTTTATAAAGGCATCTCAAATTGAGGCTGACAACTGAATTATCTTAGTATATGCTAATTATTTTGTTCAAGTCAGACTGGGCTGTAGGTCATAGTCTAGATCGGGCCAATCTGGGGAGCAGAATAAAGTAACACGCACTTCTTTGTCCCATCATGAAAATATAGTCCAATTCTTAGGGTGATTTGAATGGTAATAAAACTCTTTTTGACATTTATGGGGTGAGGATGTGCTTTGTTCATTAGTGCAATGTAGGGTGAACTCAGCAAAATGCTTCTGGTTGTTTACAGTGGGGCATGCTGTAGCTTCTTTTTATTTATTCATATTTTCTATTTGTCTCATATTTTGAGATACAGAAGAATAACAGTGCCAGTAAGCCATGGGAGTAATCCTTGATGATGATAATATGTGGGAGAATAATATTAAATTAAAAACCTAGATCCATAGCTCTGTGCTATTCTACTAATCCATCAAAAACACAAACCAAGTTTTGTAGCAGAATTTTTATGTTTATTTTCAAGCAAGTGATAATCCCTTTAGAATACTAGAAGCATTAATTGGATATCAACTCCAGGGACTAGAAGAGCTTTTCTTAGATAAAACTTGTTTTCAGAACCCCTACCTTAGGCAGCTCATCATTTGTTTACCCTTTAGTGGAATCTCTCTCTTTTAAAGTAGCGGGAATATGTTGAGATTTGGCTGTCTGTATCCAGCATTGTGAATAAGAATTTGCATTTGTATTTGATACAGCCTAGAGCAGTCTTTCATGATAAATATCAGCATCTTCTTTTTTTTTGTCATTACTATTTCTGTTTCTGTCCTCAATTTCAGAGTACAGGGAAAAAGTAGCTAAAAAGTAGCTAAGTAATATCTTTAATTGGCTTTTAGACTGCTGCAAACTCTTTTGAGCTTGAACGGATCTTGATTTTTTTTCCCCCAGCTGACAAGGCTGATGATGTGACAGGATGAAAACTGAAAGAAAAGTTGAAAGCAAGTGGAAAGGATAATATTTGAAATAATAATTTTTAAAAAAGGAGGCAATTTTTAAGGAAAAATTGTTTTCCAGTTGGTGGACTTAATAGATGATATATATTAATTTATTTTTTTAAAATGATCTTGAGGAGTAGGGAGAAACATGAAGTAAGCCACTTCTGCTATTATCAAACAGCAGTAAAGCAAGAAAAGTTCCAGCTGCCCACAAGTGCAGTTAGCCAAGGGGAGGCTGGCAGAGGGGGTGAGGGGAAAGCAGCTGGAAGGGAGGTACAAAAGAGCTGAAGTAGCCCAGACAATTGGAGACGTTTTTGCTCTAAAAGGCTGATCATTTAAGATGTTGGAATACTATGGAAGGGTGCACCACAATGTGCTCCACTGCACTTTGAAGCTCTCAGTTATTGCACATCTTGTGTGCACGTTTCTGCCCCGCTTTTATCTTTGGAGTTCAAGAGATTATCAAAGGAGACATGCATTGTATTTTGTCATTAGGGCTCTAATTATTTAATTCCTTGTATCTTTGTTTTGTAATGTCAGATTAGTGCTGCTCTGGCTGCAGCCTGTCATTCCCCCATGACATGCACAATGAGTGTTATTCTGTGAAAAATTGAAGAATTGGTGCATTCAACTCAGCAGACTCTGAGTATGCAGAGGAAGAAGAATTACTTTTTGCTATATATGATCAATCTTCGTAATTGAGCTTTTCACAGCAGTGTTCCCTGTAGTAAAAACAACAACAAAAAAACCCTGAAAGACAACAAACAAGTGTTTGTCAGTTTCTCGCTATTGTTTAATTTCTTAGCTCAGGTAGATGGTTCACTGAGGGTACAGAACTCCTGTGGGAACTAAAAATCAGTTTTGGTTGGGCTGCTGAATGAAACGGGAATTTATTGAGGAGAGAGAGGAGAGCCTTGTTGGGCATCCAGCTTGGTTACGTGGGATCCCTAGCACAGGACCAGGGCTTTTCCTCTGTTTCCACGTGTCCATTAATTTATGGTGTGTGGGCTTTCAAAAGAAACTCAAGCTGTGCAGCAGCTGGGAATGTGCCTTGCTCTAGTTACAGGCCTGCACTAAGAGCTTTTCTTCATCATGTCACCTGCCATTTTGGGCAAGAGATGTGATCTACCCCAACATTGCTGTCCCCAGTGGTGTTGGTCTTTGACCAGCTCTTCCACAGTGAGAACCATTTATTGTGAAAATACCAGACTGCATTTCATAACCTAAGTTTACATCTCCAAATTGCTGCCTTCAGCCAGCTGATCATGGCTGATGACTGAAAGGGGAATGATGCATCCCTGAGGTCACCTGTGCCTTAGAGCCTGGGGAAGGGGGCACACAGAAGGTGGTTCTGTGGCCCTGGCAGCAGCTCCCTCCCATCTCTGGGTTCAGCAGGAAAAGCAAGGGGAGCTGTGCAGGGCTGCCCATGATGATATTAACCTCTGACTCAGAGCCATGCCATGAGCAAAACATGGAAGCTTTCAAAGCTGGTGCTCTAATAAACAGCCAAAAACTAATGGCATGGCCCTTATCAATCCATTAGCATTGTTCCATGCTATTGTCAACAGACTCAGAACAAGCCTGAGCATTGTATTTACTTGTTTAGAGTTGAAGATGCAAATTCAGAAGGCAGTGCTGGAAACCTAAGTGTGGGAAGAACAGCATCCAGAACCTTCTGTGGACACTGGAAATATGTCTTTGAAATCAAATTGGTTGGGAAGACCTGATTATGGCACTTCCACCAATAATAGGTTAATAACTGCAGCTTTTACAGGCAAACTGCTTGATGGATTGAACTCTAAATAGAGCCATAGGGTGGCCTGGGTTGGAAGGGACCTTAAAGATCATCTTCCACCCCCTCTGCCCTGGGCCAGAACCCCTTTCACCAGACCAGATTGCTCAAAGCCCCATCCAGCCTGGCCTTGGACACTTCAGGGATGGGGCAGCCACAGCTTCTCTGAGCAACCTCTGCTAGAGTCTCACTACCCTCACAGTAAAGAATTTCTTCCTCAATATCAAATCTAAACCTACTCTCAGTTTGAAGTCATTCCCCCGTGTCATGTAAAAAGTCTCTTTCCATCTGTCTTGTAGGCTCATTTCAGGTACTGGAAGGTCACCACTAATAAAGTCACCCCTAATAAAGTCATTATATATTTCAGTGTTTCTGTATTTGTGTGCATACATAATTTTATAGTATAAATTTCAATTCAAATCTGCCATATAGGCTCTTTGGGTCACAGAATTTTGTGCTCTTGAATTAGGAACCACTTCATTTAAAAGTGAAGTATAAAGAGTTTGGCAAAAGGATCTGGTGGATACCAGTTGTTATCAAGTGTTCCAGGTGGCTGATCAAGGCTATGAGTAGCAGCTATTTTTTAATTAAATCTTGGTATGTGTTCTTTTGTGGAACAGGTTTCAGAAGTTATGGTGAGAGATCCTTTGTTAGCACTGAGCAGCTTTGTCTGCAGACTAACCGAATCACTTTTTTAGTACTATTCTCCATCTGCTTAAGTAGAATTGCTTTCTTAATTTAAATTCTTGCTGTTCAGGGCAGTTGGCAAAGACTCAGCACAAATAGAGCAAATAACATTTTCCTGTCTGTACTTTAGTCTGCATATTAAAATAATATGACTCAAGAATTAGTCTCTAATATAGTAAGTCAATCTATTTTTGTTTGATATCAATATTACTATTTTTTACATGTTGGGAAACTGGGGAAGGGCACGTCAGGTCATAGAGCTGAGCGTGTGGGCTGGGATTATGTTCCAATCCAAAGACAACACTGCCCTATGACTTTTGGAGGAGGACCCATAGGTTTCCTTGGCAAAGATAATCCCTGGATTACTGTCCTTTTCAGACCTTTGGACTGTGGGACCAGGGTGGTTGGAAGTGACGATTTGGGCGCTTGTGTCCCTCAGACCACAGTGAGAGTTTACTGCTCTCCATCATCTGGATGGCCTTGTTAATATTGTCAGCATTGCTTAACCAGTCGATATTCAGTGTATTGGTATTTTTGTTACTTTATTTAGCAGCTTTTTTCCCTAACACATTGTGTTCTGAATCAAGAATTTAATATTTTTTTAAAAATCCCCCAGACCCCAGCTATTTCTTGGTGCACTGGTGAGCTGTCGAGTACCAGCAGACTGGGACTTGGGATGGAGCACTTGAAGGTTTCCATTACTTGCATATTCCTTGGAATCCTTGAAGGCTGCTCTGTGTTGCATTGCGTTGCTGGCAGGAGTCAGGTGATAGTAAAGATTCGAGGTCGGCAGGAACAGATCTGTGGCTGACTGATACACTTTAATGGGGAACTTAGAAATAACCTTTGATGATAAATAAGACAGCAATAAATGTGATAATTCACTCTGACTTCCTCCATAAAACAGTCCACATGACTTCTGCTGACTTGCTTTCATTTTTTTTTAATTAGTTTATGTTATGATCTCAGATTTGCCCTTACTCTTCTCTGACAAATGAAAAGGAGCTGTTTGAATCTTGTCTTGTGATCCGCATTTTTCAGTCCTTAAGTCATTCTCGCGGCTCCTCTCTGAAGCCTCTCCAAAGGTTAAACCTGTTGAACAGTTTTACGCAACCAGCATTAAACGCAGCAGGTGATAAAGCCTGTTCTTGTTTGATAGCCACCTGTTCTTATGGGCAGGTATTGCATCACCCCTACACCACAGCACAAACCTGGTGGCACTTCAGGGCTGTGATGCTCTCTCCAGGTGCACTGAACTCAGGGAGAGTCATTTGCTCTGTGTCATTCTTAGGTTCTCCTCATTGCAAAATTGCATTTGCTATGTTAACAGCTTTTTGTGGTTCTAGTCAGTATAGATGAGCTTCTTTTGCTTTGCTACCCCTCTTTTTTTTACCATTTACTGACGTGCCAACAAGTTTCGTAGCCCCTTCTAGGACTTGCTCGGAAAAGTAGGGCTGAAAATTATTCCTGTGAAACACAGTCAAGCTGCTTATTTTCGTAAAGATAATCTCCCAGTTACCATATTTTTAAACCAGTTAACTCCTTTTCAGTCCACCAGATGTTTGCTGAGTTGATTTGTTATTATTCTGGTTTTCACCATGCCAGGTGAAAATGAGGCAAGAGCCTCCTCTCAGAATCACATCTATGTTATCACTTTCGTAAGCTCCTGTGAACTCAGCAGAAAATACCAGTTTAACAAGACATGTTTACCAGAGAAAGGATGCTCATTTGCCAGTAATAATACTGTCTGCTTCAGCTGTTGATTAATTGAGTTTCTGTCTCTTTTTGTACTTCTGTCTGGGACTGGTGGGAGGTTGTGACTGTCAAGGCCATCTCGTTCTCTTTGATATCGCACCCAGCACCAGCTGTCTCTGTGTCCTCCAGAACCTCCCAACAACTGCTGGAAACCAAGAGTAACCATGTGGGCAGCTCCTCCATTGGGTCCTCTAATGGTGCTGCTCAATGCAAGGCATCTCATCTGCTGGTTTAGAAAGTGTTGAATTCAGAGGCTCCTGCTCTACACCATTTTGAGTGCTTTTTTGGGATGAAAGTGGTTGAACATCTGTTATGATTCCATGAGCTAGGCTCCTGTTCTCTCCCACGTCATGCTTAGCAAAATACTGTTACTGACAGCTTCAAGATTTCTAGGATGCTTTCAAGATTATAATTTGTAGGTATTTCCATTCTGTAATGCATGAAAGGAAGACATATGTCATATAGTAAAAAACAAATAAAAACCCAGCTTTCAGTGAACAGAAGAAGATTGTAGTCTTTTTGACTAAAATGCATTGAAAAACAGTAATAAAACTCTCTAATATGCTTTTTTTCCAGATTAAAACAAAACAAAACAAAACTCCCTCCCCCCAAAAACCAGCAAAATGTTATGTGTTTAAAAAGCAAAAGTAATGGGTAAGTACAGGACTGTGGCTTTGTTTAATGACTGCAGAGCAAGTTGTTAGCACACATATTTTTCATAGGCAAACAATGAATTATTACTGAACGGATTTCCCCAAGCTTTCTTCATAGTAAATGTTGCACGAACAATGACTGTGTGCACTGAGTTCATTCATAATGTCTCCAACACCTGTTTCCTCCTGTTTTCCCAGCAGTTTTATTTGGAAAGCATTGGAAACTGGAATGATGTCTCATTAGAGTGCGGGGTTTACTGGGGACACATGTTTCTGTGTCATTGAAGACTTGCTGGTGAATAACAAGTGTATTGTTCAGCACTTTAATAGGGAAGTTTAGATGCCCATTAGGGCTGTAAATAATGTCCTTTCCTGAAGCTTCAACTTAATATTGACCCCATGTCATCATGTATGTGTTGCTGAAGATCATAATAAAGGCTTAGAGAGCTTGGATGTTTATGATTTTAAAGGATTCAAATACAAGCAAATATCTGCTTGTTCTCTTTTGAAATTGGGCATTGTATGGGAAAGGCATCTCCTGGATCCAGTCAGCAAAGCCGGGGCACAGCAACCGGGGAGGAACTCCCGCTGTGATTCTGCCAGGGGGCAAGAGGTCATGCATGGATTTTACCAGCTTCAGTCCTAACCTTATCTCTTTCACTGTGTTGTGGGAGCCTAAAAGGGAGATAGGAGGATGAAAGGCAGCTCCAAAGTCTTACTTTTTAATGGATGAAATAAATTCCGGTTACACCTGGCAACGCTATCAGTGAGGGATCTTCATCCCAAATCAAGGCTGGCTTGGGAAAATCCATTAAATAAAAGTGTCTAAAAGCAACACAGATTTTAGTTAAGGATATTAATTAGCTTAAAAAGTGATTGAGAGGCACAGAGCTTACACTTTAACCTCAGGAGCTTTGCTTTATTAGTATTTCAGGCTGATTACATGTGAGTGTCTCTGTCCACATTCAGTGTGCTCAGCTGGCTCAAACAGGGAGAAAATGAGAAAATACTCAAGCCTGAGCCACACTTCAGTTAATGTAAAAACAGACAGCAAACTGTGTTCAAAGAAACAAGACTGGCTGGCTGGAGAGTCCTTCCATCCATATCTGGTCTTTTAATCTGTCTTTTGTAGCTAGGGCAGTATGGCTCTACTCTGTTCCCTGAGTCCCAGAAATGGAGTTTTCCCTGTCATGGTAGACAAAAACCTGCCATTTTCTGAGGCCTCTCCTTTGTTTCTTACAGTTCCTGATTTTGGCACCAGGTTGAGTGTTGAATGAAAGTATTTGGCTGTTCAAACTGGCAGAGCAGATCATCAACAACCTTTTAAGAGGCTTAGGAAGTGTCTGAGGCAACGCTGACTTGTGCTGTGGGTTGTCTTGGCCCTTTGTGCGGGCCGTAATCCTGCAAGTGTAAAGCTCCACTTGTCTCAGTTCCCTTGGTTTTTTGCCTGAAGCTGTTGTGTTTTTTGGAAGCAGAAGACCATCATGTCATGATGTTTAGGCAGATGGCAGCAGGTCGATGGGAAGCCCTTGTGCTGCTCCCTGTGTGCCAGCAGCAGGGGAGGGACAGACTCAGCGAGGAGCGCGCACCGCAGGCACTGGCAGCTCCTCCGAGGTGCTGCGAGATGCTCTTAGAAAATCCTTTTGGCATCACACCCAGGCTTCTCCCTCCCAGTGCACGCATTCATTCCCTCATTCATGAGTCTGTCAGCAGGTTTTTGTCTCAGCCTGTGACCCTCCTGAAGACCATACATCTTATGTTCAAGCCCTGGAATGGGCTGTGACCTTCCCCTCTTCTGAGTGTTGTAGGAGTGACCTTTCAGCAGGGTACTTGCTTACGTAGAGGGCTGGCTGGGAAGATTTGGCTGTGCTAGGGCTTTGGTCCACGTTGGCCTGAAGGGAAAGAACAAGAGTTCTTTATTCTCAGAAGAGGATTCAGATTTTACTTCTATGGTTCAAAGGTAACCTGTATGCATAAAGTCTTTGAGTGCTTTCAACATGCAGCTCTTTCTCTGTACATAGCTATTCAAGCTACCAGACTTGGTGGGGCAATTGTTTTTACAGTGCAGGAATATCATTGTTTGTTTCAACAGTTATTCCTTCATTATCACTTAAAATATAAACTAGAACAAGAGAACAATTAGACTGAAAAAATTAAATCTTTAAGTTGTAGAAGCATAACTGTTAGGGAAAAGGCTTCAGTAAGAAGGCACATATGTTTTTTCTTATGGAAAAGGTTATTTACAGAATTTCAAATGCCAATTTACTGATTTATTGTATTTCTTCAGCAACATACTGAGTGGATATACGAAACAGCCTTGCCAGTAAAATCATACAAAAGGGGAATTGTCAGATAAAAAAATGATCAGTTTGAGTACAATTTCATCGGGTTTTTTTTGTTTGTTTGTTTAAATATATTTTTACTGAATTACTAAATGATTTAACAATTAGAAAATTATGTTGAACTGCTCTGGATCCATTAGCTATAGGTTATGCTCTTCCTGCAGCCAGCAAAGTTATCTTTATGCGAATCAAAGCTTGTATTTGGAGAGAGGGTGCGAAAAGGGTGGCCTGGGGAATTCCTTCACAGGTGGTTTAATTCCCCACATTTCCCTGTCCTGGCCTTTATCAGGTGCAGAGCAGAAGGGTGAGGAGTGTGGTTCCCACTGGTTTCATGGTGATTTCACAGGACCTTGGGCAAGAGCAGGCATGAATCCTCCCACGGCTGAGTGNGCCCCGAGGGGTGCGAGGATCCTCCCCCGGCGCGGAGGGACCGCCCGGCCCCGCCGGCCCCGGCATGGCCGGGCCCCGACCCCGCCAGGCGCGCCCGGGGACACGCGCGGGCAGCCCGGGGCGCGGCAGGTGCCGGCCGGACCATGAGCGTGATGCTGTGGCGCTGGGAGCAGAACAACAGCACCATGAAGCTGGTAAGGAGCTGGGGAACGTGCCGGCACTGCCGCTGGCCGAGGGAAACCTGCCCTTGCACGGNGGTGGGGCAATTGTTTTTACAGTGCAGGAATATGATTGTTTGTTTCAACAGTTATTCCTTCATTATCACTTAAAATATAAACTAGAACAAGAGAACAATTAGACTGAAAAAATTAAATCTTTAAGTTGTAGAAGCATAACTGTTAGGGAAAAGGCTTCAGTAAGAAGGCACATATGTTTTTTCTTATGGAAAAGGTTATTTACAGAATTTCAAATGCCAATTTACTGATTTATTGTATTTCTTCAGCAACATACTGAGTGGATATACGAAACAGCCTTGCCAGTAAAATCATACAAAAGGGGAATTGTCAGATAAAAAAATGATCAGTTTGAGTACAATTTCATCGGGTTTTTTTTGTTTGTTTGTTTAAATATATTTTTACTGAATTACTAAATGATTTAACAATTAGAAAATTATGTTGAACTGCTCTGGATCCATTAGCTATAGGTTATGCTCTTCCTGCAGCCAGCAAAGTTATCTTTATGCGAATCAAAGCTTGTATTTGGAGAGAGGGTGCGAAAAGGGTGGCCTGGGGAATTCCTTCACAGGTGGTTTAATTCCCCACATTTCCCTGTCCTGGCCTTTATCAGGTGCAGAGCAGAAGGGTGAGGAGTGTGGTTCCCACTGGTTTCATGGTGATTTCACAGGACCTTGGGCAAGAGCAGGCATGAATCCTCCCACGGCTGAGTGTCTTGTCTGGACTGCTGTGCCGGGCAAGGTGCTCCAGGGGAACAGGGGAGCTGCTTCAGAGGGGTGCAAGAGAGCACCTGTGGAATAGCCTGGCATTTACAAAGATCTTTAACAGCTGTATCTCAAATACCATGTGGCAAACTCTGATATACTAATTATTCTGAACGCTCTCCCTATTCTCTTATGTTCCTGAAGCCGATCTGCAATGCTCCACCTGTTGAATAATTTTTAAGGCAGAATATTCTTCCCTTTCACTCAGGGCAAGCCTGGTCCTTTCCCACCCTAGCAGACTTAAGTACAAACCCAGTTCTGAGTGGAAGCAGCTCGGGTCAAATGCGGGTACAACACGACAGCTTCAGAACCTGTGCTTTTAACAGAGCCAGGCTGTCAAAATGGGGAGAAACCCCTGTAATTTGCAGTTTTGCTTTAAAACGCGCCCGGTACCCTTAAGCATCTTGCTAAAACGCAGCTCGGCGTTCGCTTAATCTCTGTTTTTTAGCGTTTCTGGGCTCAGCTTCCCCCGAGGTCCCCGCCTCTGTGCTNTCTGGGTGGCGGGGCTGCTGCTGGACCGGTGCGCTCTCCAAGCGGATGCTCTTTTGCTATGGGGTCGCGGCCGGGTTTGTTGCTTATTAATTCATATTTTGGGCTTGTTTAGGTCTGCTTGTTTCATCTCTGTAGTTAAGCTCGTTTAAAGCTAAGAACCGAAGCATCATTTACGTGTGTAGCCCTCTCTCCTAATCTTCATTTACTTATTGTCTCACTGTTTTTTTCTTCTTGGAAGCAATTTTCTCTCTTTCAGTTCTGCTAGAATAATTTTGTCGCCTGGGAGCATTTGGAGTTTTGTTTGCTCAATAGTTTTTGTTTTTAAATTCCCCCTCCCCTTTCCCCCCCAATCCCCTTTCCTTTCTTCTCCTTTCCCGAGAAGTAAAAAACCCTACTGCACCCTGTAAGTGTAAAGTGTGTGGCTGCTCCATTCCTGCAGCATAAATGAGCTCAGAAAAACCACATATCTGCCTGTCTGGTTGAATTACTGTCCGTACCAAGATATAAACTCTGATCAAAACTTAAAGAGTCTTCTCATCAGCAGCTTTTTTTGAAGCTATTTGATGTAAAGAATCTCGAGACAGTGGCTGTCTAAGATAGCTTTAAATGTGTTTTCTCTGTCTCTCTGGCAGATTATTTAAACAAAGAAAATTACATTTCTATGCAGTTTTTAGAGGAAAGATTTATTTTCCTGAGAAATTTATAATAAAGCTGCAGGATTTGCTCCAGGTCTAATCCTTTAGCCTTTATGTGTGAAAACTCTGTTGAAGTCCATGTGGGAGTTAAAGGTTCCCAGCACCTCTTCCTATCAGGCTCTGCAATCAAAGAAATTTACAGCGCGGCTGGTAATGTAACAATCTCTGGTTTTACATACTTTCCTGGCAAGG
Organism: Irena cyanogastra; assembly: GCA_013397155.1. Taxonomy (NCBI): domain Eukaryota; kingdom Metazoa; phylum Chordata; class Aves; order Passeriformes; family Irenidae; genus Irena; species Irena cyanogastra. Next base: position 833,488 of record VWZV01014406.1, on the reverse strand, counting down.
AATGAGGCGATAAACACGTGTGATTGAAGGAGTATTCAGCTCTGGATGCAGCAGCAGTCCTTCACGTGGGATCAGATAGTTTCGGATATTTCACGCATGAGTAGCCCCTGGAATAATGAATTTGTGAGCTGGCAGTGGAAGTTGGCGGCTTTGTGTGGGGGTTGCCCAAGCCTGGTTCCAGCTGAAGCCAAGTATTTTGGGAGGGAGGTTGAAGTGAGTCCTTTCTCCCGCTTTTCATATGCAAAAAGCCCTTTAGGAAGCAGAAAGAGCTTATGTACACAGGTGTATCGCAAAGTCTTTGCATATACATTGGCCTTTAAACCCGCCCCCAGCGGGCTGCACAGGCAGCACCAGCACCTGTGAGAAATGAGCTGTGAATTCAAGCAGAGGAAAGGATGTGAGATGTGCGAAATCAAGTATCACAAAACCCAAGTGATGCTCAGAGTGGAAGAAAAGTAGTAGATTTACCCAATCCTTGGACAGGCGGAGAAAAGATAGAATCCTTCACCCCATTCCCTGCTCCTGACCCACATTCCCTGTCAAGCAGCAGGCATTTATTGCCGCTGCAGTTGGGGAATTACGGAGTTGCCCTTGTGGAAGTGCCGCCTGCCCGGCGTGGCTGGCTGGCTGCTGGAGCAGGGAGCGCCCTGCGTGCTCCTCGGGCACCTGGCAGGGTTCTGGCTCAGCTTCCTGCAGGGGCCTTGGCTGATCTGTCTGGATAATGTGGATCAAAGAAAGACAGCTTTAATATATATGTGTGTGTGCGTGCATATATAGATATAATTAATAGATGTATTATTTATTTAAATATATTATATATTACTATTTAATATATATACTTTACTATAATATATATAATATATA